>VXBT01011143.1:0-16475 GCA_013400235.1 Oriolus oriolus
GCACATCGAAATGCATCCTGAAATGCCCCCTGAAGAAAACGGCCACACACGATGTGATGAGTATACAATTATGTGCCTTGCAAAAATTAGCATATCTATCAAAGATTCCCCAGTGAGGGACTTGGGCGAGACCCCTCATCGAGGAACCCTCCCCATGGATGGGCCTATCTTTGTTTACAGAATGTGTTCTGGAGAGGACCTTGGTGTCTGGGGTTTTTAGAATGTTTGGTCTCTTGGCTTAACAGAATATTGGGTCTAAGGGAAGTTATCAAACTTAAAGAATTGTAACTATGTAGGCTAAAAGCACTAAGAATATGTAACAGCTATATAAAAGAGTATATAAAACGGGTATAAAGAAAAAGCAAAAAATCATCATGGCATCAGGATGACCTTGAACATCTCTTCCAACCTTGATGATTCAATGGTTCTATGATTCTAACACCACCATTCAAGCACGTCCAGCCAAATCCTAAAAAGCACACCACTAAAACCTGCCTACCCCTGAAACATTTTTAAGGAATCAGCTCACAGATCAGATATAATTTCTTAAATAAACCCACTGCACCTCCAGTGTATTGGGTTATTACACCAGGGCAGGACTGGAATACAGCCAGGCTGGGTGAAGCCAGCACATGCCAGCATCCACAATCCCAGTGTCATCTTCCACACAGCTTGCAAATACATACCAAGCACCCATCCTTCCAGCCCTTTACAACTGCAAAGGTTCAAGGGGCAATGTCACTTCTGCATCCTTGCAGAGAGGGGAGGGCACAGTCTTTGCACACCTACACCCAGCACAGGCAGGAGAGGCTCAGTTACCTCAGCAATTGTGATCACAGAGGAGGGGAAGGCAGGGCAGGCACCGAAAGCGCTGCCCCCTTCTTCATCACTCACCCAGCAGGGTGTGTACATGGAATAAGGAGACAGAGGAATAGGTTACTTGCCTGGAAGGCACCCCCGCTGCACCTTCCCATTGCCTCAGAGGAAAATATACCACACTTTAAAACAACAGTTAATGACATTTTGGGCAGGATGTTCTTTGATACCACAACATAACTGAAGCCCATGTTATGTGCATTGAAAAGGAGGAGTAAGAAAAGCAGTGGAGGTGCCAGAAAAAACCAACAAGTGGTGTCAGGTGTTCATGCACTATTTACATAATATGGCCTAGACGCGTGTTAACAGTGTGAAATCCTGCTCCTGTGCATCACCAAAAACTCTGCTCACACAGGACACAAAAAAGGCGGAGAGGTCAGAGGATGCGCAAAACTGTGACACACCAATAACAAGGAGAGACTATTGTTTTCTTTTGAGTATTTTATTTTTGCATTGCCTTCACAGCGCAATTAAAGCAATCTTTAAAATTCGCTTATTACAAATGTTTGTCAAGTCTGTTTTTCTCCAGAAACACTTTTCTTGCTTCCTTGCACATACGCCCAAACACACTATAAAAACCTCATTCATAACATCAAAGGAAGGACAATCATCATTCATGTAAACATCTTTCTTAGAGTTATCCGTTTTTTAAAAGTCATGAATAAACTTACAGATGTTCAGTAAGGCTCATAGTTTGAGTACAAATGTCATAAAACACCTATCAAGTACTGTATACAAGTTAGATACTCCGGGGTTAACTGTTAACACATGTATAAGCTTACCCCAAAGATTATTCTTTAGCACTTAGTTCTTCAGAACAGAGATACCCAGTAATTATGGGCTAAAGAGTATTAAAATAGCAGAAGGCCCAGCAGAAACTGTTAAGTAATACACAATTTTAGTCTGGATCTTAGCTCAGAGTTAAATTTGTTACAGGTAAAGTAGGAAAAGTTTTCTAGACGGGAATCTGCAGAAAGGAGAGATGGGTTGTTTGTACCATATAATGAAGGGACAAGCTGAGAGGTACGTCTTGAAGATCTGACTAGCCTTGCTATTGCAATTATTTATGGCAACTGCATGTAATGCTGCATAAATACTTCCCCAAATAGCAGAAACAACCATCTGTAATTGTAAGGATCATTTGTTGCATCACCCTTAAAAAAAAAAATTATCTAATTACTGGTATTCAATTACACTTGCATCTTACAAAAAGACGTCCCTTTAAATCTGGTTTAGATCTTACTGAAACTTTTTTGTTTAAATATGCATTCTACCATGAAAATATTTCATACAAACATCATTTTACATACAAATGTTAAAACTTGTGAAGTGGGTCTTCCCACACTCATGATTTTATGGCTTGAACATTTAATTGCTTATAGTTTTTGTATAGATATTTCTCCTGGGGAAAAAACCAGAGTTACAGTAAAATGGTAAAGAGAAAAAGGGCAGGAAGTTCCACTGCCCAAAGACAGAGGAGGGTCCATTCAAGAGAGAGTGACCTTAGTGTTCAACACCTTTGATCTGGGGCAAGTA
Organism: Oriolus oriolus; assembly: GCA_013400235.1. Classification (NCBI taxonomy): domain Eukaryota; kingdom Metazoa; phylum Chordata; class Aves; order Passeriformes; family Corvidae; genus Oriolus; species Oriolus oriolus. The sequence goes on from VXBT01011143.1 coordinate 2,413, forward strand.
CACATGCACTCAATCTTGCACCTTTTTTTTTTACCTTAAAAAAAAAATCCCTTCTTAAGACTGCTTAGAAATTCTTTGTCCAAAAATATAGCTCTCATGTTTCCAGTACATGAAGCAAAAGGAACAAGTTCACTGCAGGTGAAGCCCATTTCCACCCACAGGTGAAGCTACTCCCACGCCTGCTTTTCTTGCTCAGATGCTCTCGGCACATGGCAGTGCAGTGGAAGTGAGGAACAGGCATATATGCAGCACCCCAGCATGTAAGGAGACACTTCAGTAACATTGTTTCCAAAGCAATTTGGTTTTTTTAAGTGCTTGGAGGTGAATTCCTCAGGCACCCACAGCTCCAGCAATTCTGCTGGGCCACAGGAGAACAAAGCAGTAGATACCCGGCTCTGTGTAATGTTACCTCATGCAACGGCAGCGTTTTCCTAAAGACCATCAAATTGAGTGAAAGGACACATATTACAGAGGTCTCTGGGACAGAAGCAACACCGCTGCACCCCTGGCACAACCCAAGTGGCGAGCACTGGTTTGACTGGAGGACAAGGGCAGACAGCTGGGAAGGAAACAAAAAAGTGGTAATTTCCATAATTTGTCAGTTTCTCTTACCAGATGGGATATGTTGGCTACTCTGCTCCTCCAGTGCCTGGGGGAGGGTGAGAAATCCCTGACAGAGCTCTTGCTTCCACGCTAACAACATACTACAAAGAGCCCCAGGAAAAAACCCACTGCCATCTATGTGCAACACTTCCACATCTGGAAAAACTGTGCCAAGGAGAAGCCTGCCTAGTTGCTCCCAAAACACACAGCCTCACCCCACGGCCTTCCAAAGCTCCCAAAACCTCCCTAGGAGCTCCACCTGATTAAAAGCATGGGCCATCCTAGCAGGTATCGTGGCAACCACAGAAAAAGTCAAAAAGCTCTCACAGCTTTTACTGCTGAAAAGCCATTTCCATGTATTTCCTTTGACTTTTTCTGCAGTCAAGATTTACAGGTGATTATGTAGGGTAAGTTTTTTATAATTACTATTTAAAAAAAAAAGGGAAAAAAAAGCATTTTCAGATTTGTTAAAAGAAAATCAGGATCTCCAAAAGTAAAATTATAGCACAAGACTCAACTTCAGACACCCACTTCACGGCCTAAGCCCTTTACCTTTTCTTTCTCATTCAGAGGAGTGACCCCAGCAGCAGGCAGCTCTCAGCTGCTACTTTTCTGGCTCTCTTGTCTCCAAGAGTAGCCACTTCCTCAGAAAACAAAGCTTCTGTATTCTTGGTGACAAAACCCTGTGCTGCCACCGCAGGAAGATCCACTTCAGATTTTATTTGTTTTTTAAAGAGACAATCAGCAGCCTCTAAAACAGGGTGACACAGGCTTCTCATAAAGGAGCTCAAGTAACCCTCCCATCACAGAGAAGCCACGTGCACCACTGCAGACCAAAGGCAGATGTTGGGAACTGATCTGTACCTGAAAAGTACAGCAATTCCAGGTTCTCCTATGCTATTCTTTGGTCATAAATGCTATTCCAGGGTATCCCGAGAGCCAGCTGCTCACCCAGGCTCAGCTGACAGGCATCAGCTCTCCTCCCAGCTTGTGTGCCAACAGGAAAGGTCTTTGGCCAGACTCTAAGAAGTGGAGCATCTTTACTTATTGCATATTCACCAGTAGTCAGCTGCATCCCAGACCCGAGAAGACTGCTGTGCAAGGTGATGCTTCCTCTGCCCCAAATGAAAACCGTGGTTGGGCGTGGGTCTCGTGTCTACGGGTATGTCATCACACTACCAATGAGGAGCTTTGTGAAGCTGGTCTTGCTCTCTAGTGAGCCCCAGAAACTGAGCTGCAATACACTGACCAAGTTAAGGCATTATTTGGAGTTCTGTAACTAACCTGTGTTTGCACCAGGAGCCACCAACGCACACCTCTGAAGGACACACTGAGCCCTTTCACCACCCAGTGGCAAAAGCCATCCCAGCCATCTCCACTCTAACAGACCAGGAAGAGAGAGAAAACAAAGAGCTTGGTTCTGAATCAAGCCAAAGCAGCTCTATAATCACAACTTTTACAGAAGGTTGGTTGCTGAGGAAGGGCACTATAGAAGGACCAACAGATTTTACAGAGCTGAGAAGGACAGCAGAGCTAACAGAGACAACAGCCACAGCTGTGCCATGCTACCTACCAGGCTACACACATCTACAAAAGAATCTGCTTGACTCTCACCAAACTTTTTGAGAAGATGCAGGATACCTCAGTGCCTCTTTTTCCTAGAATTTCCCTATTTTAGGATACAATCTTCAAGCCTGATGCACAAAGAGCACCTATATTCTATTTATCTCAAAACCAGGCAACATGAAGACTGACAAATCTATTAAAACATAAGCAACCCCACTCAAGGAGGAGATTAGCAGAGGAATCAGAGACTGATCAGGAATGAAGGCAAAGGAGCTCTAGAGATCAGAACATTTTAAACACAATTCCCCAGCGAGCACAAGAGGCTAGCAGTCCAAAGCAGGTTGTCAAGATTGCGGAAGGAGTTACCATCCATTCCCAGCAGGGTTCAGTCACATCTTCCTTCTGCTCTTCCCTGCACTCAAGACTCAACTTTGCAAACTTCATGGCCTGGCAGAATAATCCCCAAGATACACATGACAATTTCCCTACCAGAGGCTTTCCTTCAAGGGGCTGATGACCTACCCATGGGCAGGCAGGGAAAGATGAAGTCATGCATAGTTCTTTTTGAGAATAATTTACTGAAGCTGAGCAGCTGACTGACCTTTGCCAACTCTCTCTCACCTGTGAGGTTAGTTGTGTCTCTGCACACTCAGGTTAGTCCCTGAGCTGTCACCTCTGACTTGGACAAGATGCAGAGCTGCGACGTGAGTGTCCAGCACAAGGAGATGGGAGGTGTCACAGCTCACGTGCAGATCACTGCTGAAAGAGTGTCACAATACCCTGAGCCTGCTTGTCCCCCGTCCCAGCACATGCACAGAGTAGCTTCTGTGCAAACTGAAATGGTGAGGTGATGGAAAATGTTTGTGAGCAGCCACAGGGACTAAATAGAGCCCCAGCTTAGAACCCTAGGTTCTTATGAGTAATTTCTAACTTTCCTCAGGTACCACAGCAAGGATTCTCAGACTGCACATAACAGCAACCTCACCCTTCTACCTGCAGGTACTCAACACATTGTCCCCGCCCAGACAGCCAGACACCTCCAACAGCTCAAGCAAGCAACCAGAATGTGTTGCAATAGAAAGAGTAGGTCTGATTCCCAAATAATTTATGTTACATATATACAAACTTTTTAAAACTAAAAACATTTAAAGAAAGTGTTGCAAATGCATCTGAGTTTCTCCTAAGCTGCTAAACCCAAAAGAGAACATCAGAGTCACAGAAAGGCTCCAGTACTCAGACCAAGACAATACATTATTTCTCTCTTATACAGCATTAGGCAAGACTAGTACAGTATCTGAAAAACTGCACAATTTCCCTACCCCTGAAAAACCCCCGAATGCAGCCCTGCAGATGAATATTCACAAACCCCCACTGTTGGCTGCAACAAAGCTATGGATTGACTGCTTTTTCTAAATATGAGCATCGAGTGATGTTTTTACATTCATTGTCTTTCAAAAACAATCTTTTAATATTTTTTAAATCTCATTTTGATACCTCAAACTATATTAATTCACTGTGTCTTAAACCAGACCTACTAACAGATGGCTATAAGGCTATGTTGTTTCGTCAAGCAAACACACAGAAAAGATACAGCTCTCCTTCACAAGAACTAGTCTGCCCCCAAATACATGCACCTACTTTCAAAGAATCCATGTGAGATCCAAGCATCTTTTGCCTTGAGAACTGGCCACTTGAACAGGTGAAATACACAAACCAACTCATGGACACTGATGTAAGTAATGTGCTTGCCTTCGAGAACATGTACTTCTGAAAGTCTTTCAACAGCAAATCTGTTTCTCTGTTTCACAAAATCTTCATGCAAAGAACAGCTTCATTTGATAGTCATAATAATAAATTAAACAAAATAAGCCAGCCGTAAAGACTAGATAAATATTAGGTTTAGACTTGTTGCTATACTATTTAGAGAACCACAGAGACCAACATACAGCACTCTCACATACACACATAAGCCTTTCCACTAGTTAGAAAGGATTTTCTCCTGCAAAAGAGGATTTGTAGAAAGAACAACGTTCAGACAAGAGGAAAGGGGAGTTAAAATCCAGCCTCCTATTTGCTAATAAATAAACTGCTCTATTGCAAGATTCAGATCAAAGGTTTAAAAAGGCAAAATTATGCTACTATTAGAGAATATCAAAATATTAGTGTTATCATCACAAGTGGCATATATGCAAAATGCAGTTGCACAATAATGCCTAGGCAGATAGAGAGCAAAACTAAATCTGCCGACTAAAAGTGAATGATATACCCATTTTAGTTTCTTTCTAGTCTTTTGGCATCTTTGCATATGGTGCAAAAGCAGAAGCTACCAAAGAATACCACATCTTGTATAGAATATTAAATAATTTCTTCAGATAAGACTGGTGCAACGCTAGCTAATTTTTAAATCTGCTATGAGTAACACAGTCAAACCTAGTTAGTATGCAAGAAACTTATCTCTTAACACAGAATGCGAAGTTATGATGCAACAGCATGAACAATCCCTGGCTGTCCAGTTTTCAGTATAAAGGTAGTGCATAGATCCGTTTCTGTTTCAGTTTGCTGAATGGAAAAAGCGCTCCCATGTCACTTTTGCTGAGCAGCCTGGAAAGCTTTCAGTTCCAGCTGGTACCACTCCGGTGCTTCTGGCCCATTCTGCCCCACAGGGTTGTGATCGTACCCATAAGCCACTGTCAATTCCTCATCCTTCTCCACAGCCCTGATGGTACGGATACACTTGATCGGCCCAAAACGAGGATGAACAAACCTAGGGAAAAAACACCTTTGCTAGGCTCAGCTCTCAATTCACATACTCTGCCAGCCCCTTTTACAGTTTCAGAATTCACTCACTTCAGAGCAATACTGCATAATCTGGTATCGAATTAGCAGACTTGAGTCAATCTCACAAAGACTTAAGAATAAGAGCAAAAATATTGATTTATCAAAGCATCAGTAGTTCAGCAAATACAGTGCAGTTCTAGTCAAGCTAGGATTTAGAGAGCTGTGATTATGCATCTTACAATCAAGAAGCAACTCATAAAGTTCACGACAAAACTAACAAGTTGCAAACTTCAAGATACTCCATGGTGTTAAGTCCCAATAGACATCAACCACCCATAATGCTAGCCCATTTCCAACTCAGCCTAGGTGAGCAGAAACTCCTTCAGTGCCTCAACCCTTTACTCCCAGCCCACCACTGCTCCTCATCCAGCTGCCCAGGGCTGTGAGCTTCATCATCCAGCTGCTGTGAGCCCAGACAGCTGGGCTGCAGCTTCTGCCCAAAACACAGGACTGTACTTACGGGTCATAGGTGCAGTTAGGAGTGAAGGAATGGTTTGCCTTATGCCCCAGTGAGGCACAGTACTTGGCAGCGTGGCTGTAGGGCTCTGGCACATCTATGACTGTTTCATCATCGAGGGATATTGTATTTCCATTCAGGGCCCAGTCTCTGCTGTCTACCTAGTTTGCAAGGCAAAAATCCAGTGTCTGCGTGGAGGGGTCAACTTTGTCCACAGTTTGAAAGCCAACATTCAAAATATATGAAAATAAAGCTTTTCATGGGTGTAAGTCATTATAAAAACCAACCCACACTTTAAAAAATCTGTACCTAGGTGAGCATGCACTTTCTTTCAATTAAACTCCATTGTGTTAAATCAAGGGTAGGAAGGTGGTGGGTGTAAGATCCTACTATGAAAAGAAAATTTCAGAAGGAGCAGTGAAAATTCAGACTGACTTTTTCTCTTCTTTACCTCCTGGTGTGTAATTCGCACTCCATTATAGAAGGACATCACTGTACTGGCTTCTGCTGCTACTTTTGAAAACAGTCCTTCTCCAGCACTGGAAATGAGAGAGACATCCACATACACCCTACAGGAGGAACAGGGCATGGAATTAGTGACTGGCTGCAGTTTTAATTTTCAAGAAGCACAACACTACTGGGATAAAGCCTAATACTTCAGTATAACAATAAAGCTCATAATAAAGCTAATAATAACAACAAAACCCATTACTATTATTATTGTCCTCTATATGGAATTTCTTCCCTTCCTCCCTTCCATATGTTCTCTCTATTTTGCCAAAAATACTGAGATTTGGTGGGAAGTTTGGGCTGACTTGGAAACTTTTTATTTTTTTTTTAAATGCCAATCTACTATTACTCCACAATGATGGCTTCAATTCAGGAACACCCTCAATAAGACACCAGAACCCCAGAAGTCCCTACCAAGCTGGGGTTGCAGGTACATACATGCACTGAGGAGCAAGAGTTCTCAAGCTGAAGTGCCACATCTTCAAGTACTCAATGCAAATTAAAGCAAGCATTTTACTAATCACTAACTTAGATATTTCAGAGTATCAGAAAGGGCCTACAGTTGAGGTACGTACAGAGCAGGGCTTCCATTTTACAAACCTTTACACATCTTTTAAGTTTTAGATGAGAAAAGGTTTGCAAAATTAGGCCCTAAATATGTAACAGTAAAGAAATATGAGGAGAAGAAAAAAAAGCCTACCTCTCTGATTCGTAAGGATCAGGAAGAAGGGCATTTGAAGAAATGCAGGACGAAGTAGATTTGTCAAAACTGTATACTGGGCCTAAAAAAATCAAGAAATCAATACAGGAAATAAACTAACTGGCAATACTGAGAGTATGCAATCCTTAACTTAATCAAGATATTAAAAAACTTAATTTTAATGGCTGTAAAGAATAAATGTTACACTTCCAAAAAAAAGTATTTAACGGAACTGCACCTGTAAAAAGCCTTAAGTGAGATATCGCTTCTTGATTATTTTCTCCCCTCAACATTCTAGAGTAACAGTACTAACACAAAAAGGTGATTTGTTCTTCAAATTACCAGCTTGTAGAGGACGACTGGATAGTCTTTCAAAACTGACCCTCCCAGAGTCTCTAAATATAATTTAAAAGTAAAGCAAAATTTAAAAGGATATATTCAATAGCTCATTTTAAAAAAAGCAAAGAAAACCCCCAAAACTTGATTACTTCAAATATGAAATATTTTCTAGTCCAAATCCTGAAGACTTCAGCCAGAAGTTAACATTCAGTAATCAGAAAGCACCCTTGGTACAATCATTTATTTCTTCCCATTAATAAGCAACTCAATGGTACAGCTCTATTTATATTCTTACAGAGAACTATCTTGGAGATAGATTAAGAAGAAGGTGGAAATAAGGTGGGAAAGAACCCCACAGAACAGAATACTACAAAGTTTGATAAAAAGCCTTTGCCCCTGGTGTCCAGGATCTGTTCTGGCTGAAGGCAGCTTCCCCTAAAGTATAACTTCATCCTGTGTACAAACTGTACCATCTTAGAAAATAAGTTTTAAGGTAAATTTTGACTTGCTATCATAATTGAGCAATTTAAAAAATAAACTCACATGCATTTGCTTGTTAATACCTTTTCACTGAGCTTTATGTACCTATTTCATATCAAGTGAGACAATTTTTGCTGGCAGAGCAATAAATGCTTTAGCACAGTCCTTGCTTGTTACTGCAGCTTAACCCACACTCCTCCAAAACATCACATACACCTCAGAGCAACAAACCCACTCCAGAACTATAGGTTGAAGCCACTGGAGAAGGTACTACCCTGGCCCTATTCACAATTCACAGCCAATTTCTGTCAGCAGGACCAGACATGCTGAGGGGTGCTGGTGAATCAGACTGTTACACAATGACTGAATCTGGTTCACTAATTCCAATCTCAGCCCAGCAACACAGGTGCCAGAACATTCACAGTGCAAACACTGACTTGCACAAACCCAGCTGACAGAGCTGGAACCAAATCTGGGCCCCCCTCTCCTGTAGCAGTTATTTCACTAACTGTGGCTGTGCCTGTAGCTGTGCCACCATTAACAGGGTAAATGGAGCAGGCTTTCCAGCTGGCACAGAGGGCAGCGGGGTGTGTGACAAGCAGGGCTGTGCCCATGAGCACAGGAGTGAGAGAGGGGCTATGGAACGCAGTTGGGCAGGAGGCACTTGCCATCTGTTCCCAGGGCAAAGACCACCTCCTCTCTGCCCAACTCTGTGACTTGGAGAAAGGGTCCCTCACTAACAGCCTGTGTCATCACAGCCAGTCTGCAGTGGGGAATATCAAAGGAACCAAGCCGTCTGCTGCAAAGGGCTGGTAGCAGGAATACAGTTTGTGTTAGCTGAACTTACTGCCTGGTACTACTTCAAATTGAGGTTTCCCATCCTCAATAGCTGTTAGAGTTGCCAGTTTTGCTTCTATCATTTCTCCATCTATAAACCTTCCAGAATATGCAGTCTTTCCATCAGGATACACATAGGCTATTTTCTCTCCAGTCATCTCCCCTTCTTCATTCACTTCTCCCACAAGGCTGCCTCCATCCTGAGAGCACAGGCAAGAAGGAAAAGACAAAGCATTTAGTCATACTTTACTATCCTTGAGGCCTAAGATTTTTAGCTTTTTATATTTTTCATGTATTTGTAGCTTTGTAGATTGCAAATGCATGGCTGTAGCTTCTAGTACTTTTCTTATCCTTTTCCCCTACATTTAGGAACAATAAGCTAATCTTCTAAACACATTCCTAAAATATTCTTTAGTCTTACTCCAAGAAGAGTACCAACTACAAGGACGTTCTGTTTTCCAACCAGAATATGGACCAGACATAACAAAAGTGGGGCAAAAGAAGCCTCTGGACTGCTTCCAGTCAGGCAGAACTCCAGGAATTATTACCTAATCAACTAACCTTTTAATTGGACAATATATGATAGGTATACTAATCAACAAACCTTAGAAAAAACAGTGGAATCACTGTACCACGTGTGGTTTTCACCACATTGAGTACCTGAAAGCTTTCAAGTAAAGGTTTGCTTTTATATTCACTCTAATGTTGGGAAGATCTATTCTATCTTCTAGGCAACCTCCTCAGTAAATGAAAAGGGTTTTCCCCAACTTTTAAAAAATGCAACAGTAAGTTCAAATGTGAAATTCTGAAAATGAGGGAGAAACAGACACACAAAGAAGCTGGATGAAGTCATTCCAGTTAGGATAAAACTGATTTTGTATGCTGTTTGGAATAGGCAAAACCCAAGGTCTTTCCTTCCATGTGACACAAATACTCAGTTTCACTTGGTGAAAGTTTCATGTGTACAGTGTGCAAAACAAGGACCAAAGCCACACATGTCCCAGTTTGATTACTATGATACTGTGATGGAGGAAAAAAAATTAACTCTGCATTGCTAATTTCATGGTACCTCTTAAGACTTGAGCCTATTAAGGAAAAATGATTCCTGGAGAGTTTCTCTGTCCTAGAATGCCCCTAAATGTCAGGTGGTGCTCAGCAAGAAGCACTGTTTGTGGAAACCATCAACAGTGAGAGGAAAGCTAATGTCTTTACAAACAACTTGATGTGTGTTAACGTTTTTGAAATGGGTCTTAATGCCTCTACTAACTTTGGGCAGCAGGTTTGTTACAGAGTCCAAACAGTTTGGCTCCTGAAACAGACAAGGGTCTGCACAAGCCTGAACTTCTGAACTTTGGGGTGAAATAGTAGGTTCAAGGGGGGATATGTGGTAGGCAGTTCGGGAAGGCTGTGCCTTCCTAGTACCTCAGCCTGGGGGGAAAGGAAGAGGGCAACATGCGGCTGGGAGTTTAGGATTAAAGGAGGCTGCGCCCTCCGAAACCTTGAGAGACAAAACCCCATGGGCGGGTGTCGCAGTGGACTGTCTCCCTTTATTCAAATAAAGTTGAAGGACTCCTCTGTCTCCTTTTTGGACATAAACCTCTGGCGTTTGTGGATTTTCGTGACAACAGCAACACTTTTCCTCTCCAAGGTTTACACATTTCAACCCTGGGCTTTGCCATCTGTGATTTGCTTGCAGCTCAGGTTAGGTCTATTTCCAGAACTGCAGAATGAGATGCATACATTAGCACAGGTCTAACCACTTGTTGGGGGTTAAGATTTTTCTTTTTGTTTCTTTCTTTCACTGAATTTTGTCCCATCTGTTGCTAAGAAACAGTAACTACTGGTACTTAAGAGAACAAAAGATGTGGCTGGGGTGGGGGGGGGAAGGGGAAGAGTGTAGCTGGCTACTCTCTTTACCTGGGGGGTTTCTCTTTGGAAGGGCAAAGATACCATTCTGGCCGGGTGGGAGGGCTGGGCTGGGCTCCTCTCTCTTGCTGTCAGCATAGGAGGGGAGACAGGCTGCGGTCACAGTGGGGAGAATTCGCCACCACTGCAAGGCTCCATCTCCTGCTTGTCTTCTCCTATCCTGAGTGAAGCTCAGCTTGTAAGAGCAAACATTGCACTGGGACCTTATTAACACCGTACCTCACTAGAAAGGCCCCTCACCATCTACTGGGGAGCTTCAGGGGAAACCCTGGGACCCTGAGCCCCTCAGAGGGAGCTTCTCCTGGCCAGTTTGGGAGCCCAGCTGCTGCTGCCCAGCCCTGCCGCTTCTCTGCCACTGCTCCAGGTTTTTTCACTACACTGCAGGCCCGCACCCCCTGCCTGCTGGGACACCCTGCAGCTCCTGCTACAGCTGTGGAGTTTCTGATACATTTCATTTACTACTCCGGCATCTGCTTGTCCCTGCCATCCCAGCCAGCACTCCGAGGTTTCCTCCTGCAGCCCATTTTTGCAATCCAGCCCGCCCACCATTTACCACATGAGGGAGAGGCAGCTGAGCTCGCGCCACAGCGCCCCCTGCAGGCGCGGGGGAATCATCGCACCCGCCCTGCCCGGCTGGGAGCCACCAGCGCCCCCTGCCGGCTGTGAGCAGAACTGCACCGAAGGGGAAAGGGCCTGCGGCCGGCAGAGGCTGGCACCGGGTGTCTGGGTCTGGCTGCTCTGGCTGCTGCTGCTGTTTGTTTGCCTTGTTACACACGTACAAACCAGTAAAGAACTGTTATTCCTTTTCATATATCTTTACCTGAAAGCACCTTAATTTCAAAGTTACAATAATTCAGAGAGAAGGGGGTCATAATGTCCATTCCAAGGGAGGTTCCCACCTACCTTGGCAGACACCTGTCTTTCAAACTGAGATACCACTTCAGGTATTTATTTCACAAAAGACAAGGAAGCATCTCCAAATAACACCCTGGAGCAAGACCAGCAGGTATGATGTGGAAAGAAACTGATTTATATCAAGACCACTGTGCACAGGCTCTATTTCAAAGTGACACCATTTTGTTCATCTCCAAGGATGAAAGAGCTTCAAGCATGTTGTAATTGGGAACAGTGAACCTTAAGTCTGGGGAAAAAATCGTGCACATAGCATCCTGCACAGAGTCATAAGGAAACAATTGGTTCCATGGAAAAGGAGTTTTTCTGGAACACCTTGCATCCTTTAGTCTGGCAAGATGATAATGATAAACAACCTCTAATTATCCACATTTCCGAAAGATACAGCAACACTTCATCAGCTGGAAGATGAAGCAGGAGATACATGAAGTGAAGGGTCAGCAGTGTACATTTTATACACTAGGACTGAAGAACTTTTGGCAGCATACACCAAGCATTTGTTGATCCTAATACATGCTCAGTAGCAACAATGAAAGCCAGTAAATAAAATGAACAGCCAGTGGCGGTAAGAATTTAGTAATCGATCTGCAACTAAAGTTTGTGCCATATGTAGCACAGAATTAAGACTGGGTTTTGACCAGCAGCTTAATTACATGCAGATGTTACCCCCCTCTTGGCACAAGGTAAGACTGAAAGGTTCAACAGCTGTGTAAGGCTGAATAGGAATGATATTTTTTTAAAATTTGCATCAAAAACTCCCTAAAAACTAGTACAACAGTCATTGCCTTAACTAACATGGTTATAAAAGAACATACAAATTCAAAAAAATAAAATACTGACTTGCTTAATTAGCAAATCACTTGTCACAACTCCACTCAGAGGCACAGCTCTCACACCAGTTACATCTGATGTGTTGGGCAAAGCCAGACTTCACACACAGCCTGCAGAAACGGAGACAAAGTCTCCCCTCCTACTTTAATAAAAGCAGCAGGTTGCAATAACTTGCATGGCTTCCATGCTCCTCACCTCCAGCTGGCACTATGAAGTGGCAAACTCATTAGTCCAGCCTTCCCAAAGAGATAATGCGTAAATTATTAGACATCCTATTTTTACATTACATACAGATTATATATAAATGCACTTCCAAGGGGCTAGGTTTCCTGGAAGATGAAAATTGTGGAGGGCATCTTGCAGCCTCGCTGAATCTCATCGACTAGGCAAATACTCAACACCAAAAACTTTAAACTTTGTGTTGGATTATCCAAAATCAGAATGCACAGATCTTTGTGTGCTGATTTTTGGATAGCTGGGTCATGGTGGGTATTTGTTTCAGACGGGGAGAAAAGAAAGGTACCTAATTCTACAATAAGGAGAGCAGGTGGTCAGGTTTACCGGGTAATAAATCCAACAGACTCCATGTCGGATGTTGTCTTTATACTGCCCTTTGAATATCAGTCGGCCATCACTGTCGTACTCCTGGGCTGGGCCATTCAGCTCTCCATCCACGTAGGTGCCATGAAGGACCACTCCATCCTCGTAGGTGTAGATTCCCTGGCCTTGCAGGGCGTCATCAATGTAGTACCCCTCCAGGGTGCTGGTGAAGAGAGAAAGAAAACAGCAGTGGAAAACTGTTCACCTCTCAGGGGTGAACCCAAAGCCTCAACACACTGGAATGCCAAGGTGAAAACCAGGAACTTCTTTCTACAGAGCTCCAAAGGCAGAAAACAACTTAAAGCACCCTTTCATCAGGGTGTGCTGCATGGACACAGCATCACTCATCTCAATCACATGCTTGGCATGTTCTGTAGGCTGGAATAGTCAGCAAATGGACACTCCTGGTCAAAGAAGGAATTCTTGTTCAAGCAGGCTACTCTCACATTCAGATTTTCTACTTGCTATGTGTGGACCTTTACTGATATGTCTCTGGTGAGATGAAATTGAGCTGCTGTACAGATGAACCATGATAGGGCATGAACTGCAACCTGCCACAGTTCAGCATCAACAGCACTTAGCAGCCATTTGTACAGGCCCTGCTAAAAGCGGTAATTTTTCATGTATTTCTCTTAAATGGAACACAGCCTGTCAAACAGAACTAGTGCTGCACTTGGATTTAAACAAAGAAAATTTTCACTTTGGTTTTGTCTTGCAAACCCTTTAGAATCAACATAAAAGAGGGTCTATTCAGATATTTCTTTCTCATGTTAGAATTAGCGTAAGGGAACACAACCTGTTTAGCTTTTACTTCAGCACACTTAGCTAACAGCCAGCTGTCAGCATACACGTATTTTCACTGCATAGCTCTTTTTCAGATGCAGACATCTAAGGCATAAGCCCAAAGAGTATTTGTGAGCACATGATTCTACATGTTTTACACAATAGACTTGCAAGAGTTGTGGAAGGAATGTTTTTTCAGAATTCACTTTCTCACTTCTTGCTTCATGCTCTGTTTTCACATGACTCTGGCAGGCTGGATGAGATTTCCCATGGGAAAGTACCTTACAGTAAAAGCCTAAGTGCACACCAGATGCAAAACAAGAAGGGGCAGTGTTGGAGTTTTAGAATTTTTGTTGTTGTTGTTGTTGTTGTTGTTGTTTTGTTTTCTTTTCATTCTCTTTGGGAATTTTCCCCCATACATGTTTTGGGAGGGGCAAGATACTTGGAAGAAACAAAAGATCTGGCCACAGGGGGAGGGGTCCGGCTGGCCTCTTTCACCTGGGGGTGTCTCGTGTGTGGGGCAGAGATGCCGCGAGAATTGAACTGCAAAAAAAGGGGGTTGGGTGCCACCCCGTGCTCTCTTGTTCTCTCGGCGCTCGGAGGGGAAGGAGGCTGTGGGGGAGAACTTGCCATAGCTGCAGGCTCCTGCCTTCTGCTGCTTTCCTTCCACCGGGACCCCCC
>VXBT01011143.1:16496-34094 GCA_013400235.1 Oriolus oriolus
TCTGATACATCTCGTCTACCACCCGGGATTTTGTGCTAACCCCTGCTGTTCCAGCCCGCTGTCCCCAAGGGTCTGGCTGGGCACCGGGATCGGCGGCCCAGAGGGTTTGTGAAGCTTTTCCTCCATCCCTTCCCGGGATCCCGGCCCGCCATTGCCGCGTGGGCCCCGAGCTCACTCCGGAGCGCCCCCTGCAGCCGCGGGGGAACCATCGCACCCACCCTGCAGAGGTGAAGGGTCACTGAGTTCTGTTCCTGTTTTGTTGTTACTGCCATAGTTATTGCTGTTTGTTTGCTTTGTTTTATAGATATATATATATATTAGTAAAGAACTGTTATTCCTATCCCTCATATCTTTGCCTGAAAGCCCCTTAATTTCAAAATAATAATAATTCGGAGGGGAAGGGGTTGCATCTTCCATTCCAAGGGAGGCTCCTGCCTTCCTTAGCAGACACCTGTCTTTCAAACCAAGACAGGCAGCAAAACTATTTTACTTTTCAGTCAAATGGATTTCTTGATCCAGGTTGCTACAGAGCTGCACAGATAGCTGTGGCACTATAGCACAGGGAAGGATGAGGGAACCACCAGAAATCAATGAATGCCCTTACTTAACTATAAATGATGCCACTTTCCCCTCTAATTTATCACAGATCACTAGATTTGAATTCCATTGTAGTGACAACACACACAGCATCCACATGCAGGATTACTCTTTAAAAGAAACAGCCACCCCCAGTTTATGTAATGAAACAAAAATCCCGTCTTGTTACCTTTAATTGCACTAGCTAAAGTTAAAACATTGTTAAATTACAACCATGCTTCCAGCACTGGAAAGAATGTATTTTCTTTTACTGTAACTCAAACTTCTATGTTTTCTCTGTATTAAGCTCCAGTGTCCAAAAGATCCATCTCATCTAACAAAATCAAAAGGATGATACCTTAAGAAAGAAGTCTATGTCCTTCAAGCTCACCTAAAAAGTCATGCTCTCAAACTTTTATGCTGTTCAGTTTCTGAGTTATTTCCACCCTGCTCCCCGCTTCTCTCTTTTTAAGCTCTCAAAGTATGGTGTCTGCAGCCAGACACAGTAATTGCAATTAAGACTTGACCAGCACAAAGAGGAATAAATAGCTTCTGTGTCTTCCATAAGCAAAACCTTTTTAATATGAATCCTGAGCTAGCCTGTGTTTCTCTGGTTTGCTTCTCAGTTGATCATGCTTCTGACAACATAAATTCCACCAAAGTCAAGATTTATTAGCTGTACCGTCTTCCTATTATCCACTATGCCTAGAAGGGATTGAAGATACTCCTTACCTAAAAATTAAACCAGCAATATGAATTCGGGGGGGGAGAAATACTTACTCCAGGGATTATCCTTCCAGGGATTAAGTTAATATTGATAGAGACTGATCCATTCATCTCTTGTTCCCTCTATATGGGAACATTGAAAACTTTTTCCCTAAAAATAATAGTTTTCAACTGTGTTCTGGGAGATGTCAGTTTATAGGAGTTTCCAATGAAGGAGAAAGGGCAGCTGCAGCTCTGTGCCAAGCACAGCTCTCATGACTACCTTTATAGTGCAAAGTGTTCTCCAGAAGCAGTGGCAAAAAGGAAAGTTCAAGTCCACAATCCAAAATAGGGAGTATGCCAGAGGTGAAACTTCTCTCTCTCAAAGAATATGCTGCGATTTGTTGCATTTTCTTGAACGAGGAGGAAAAAATCAACTGAAACTTCATTCCAGGTTTCCATTCCCTTAAATAATCAACAGGCAGGGGGCAGCTATTCCAGTAAATGGAAAAATTTCTTTGATCAAACAAGGCAGCCAGGCAGCTAGTCCTATTCAACAACACTCAAAAAATGAGAATGCTTACACTGCAGCCAGTCCTGTATTTGACAGGACTCAGCTGCTCCCCAACAACAGAGCAGCTGTACAGCAGTACAGCTGTCAGCCTTTACCCAGCAGTCTGCAAGGGAAACACATCCAGGAGTGCTGAAAACAGCTAGCTTACTGCACAGTATTCTGCAAAGGGAGAGCTGTTTTGAGACATTTTGGATATTTATTGCTCATCTTCATGAGCACTCAGCCTTTCCCATGGCACAGTTAATGGAAACAGCATGTCCTGTTTTATGCCTGGTCATTCTTACAACACATCATGATTCCTGAACCATCCATTTCAGAAAGTTAAGAAAGCAACTTAGTCTTGCTAGCTGGGCATAGCTAGATAAATGACATCTTCAGTAATTAGTTACTGCTCAGTTAAGGCTGCTTTAGCTAAATTAAAGTATATAATAGCTAATGAAAAGATCCCATTTTCCAAAACCACACTGCAGATTATTTTTGCATATTTCCATTCTGCTAGTTCCTGAAGTCATCAGTGGCCAACTGTTCCAGATTTTAAGAGCTATGAAAATTGAGAGAGAGAAAAAAAAAGGAAAAAAAGAAGAGAAGAGTTGGTAACACTTAAGCAGTACAGAAAAGGCTCACCAGCAACCTGGCTCTTCCCATTAAATGCCGCCTGTACCCTGGATTACATGGAGGAGCAGCCCTACAAACAAAATAGTGGGTCAGTTCCTCTGACTGTACAATCAGAAACTACTCTGCTGAGACCATCCACCAGCACAGAAACATTATGTACATGTGTCCATAAAGACGCTGTCTGACAACTTTAAAAAAACCCAAAACTATTTTTAGAGAAGTCAGCTGCTGGGCAGTACCCATTTTCAGTTACTCAGAGAAGATTTAATAACGTCATTACCAACAACAGTGAGGATTTTTCTTCATCCAAGCTTGGAAGCCTGATCACTTTCTGCATAACTGAATAAATACATTATCTTTCTCAAGAAAAAAAAAACACAATCCCCAGTATGAAGCAAGTGCAAAGGCAAGTATAGACAAGGAGCTGACTCACTGAGACAGCACAGTTCCTCTGCTCCTGCTCAGAATTTTGCTGAGCAGGAAGAGAGTAGACCCAGCACGACTGTCAGTTTAACAGCTGCTATTCATAGTGTCACTGACAGCTGCAAAACCACGAAGAATCGTGTCATTTTATACATCTGCTGCTCCCTCGGAGGAAATTCTGAGCAACTGCAGACAGGAATGCTGCAGCGGTGGTGGTGGGAAGACTTACAAGGTGCTCATAATGAGCATCAGAGAAGAAAACACATGCATAGGCACAGACTAGCCTGATTTCACTGTCACAATTCCCAGCGAAAAGAGGGGAAATAATAGGGGCTTTTCTGAAAGTAAATCAGGTCACAAGAGGATTAACTAGAGTTTCTAACAAACCTGTATTTAACTCAGTCCTTTAACTGATGAACAATTTGACAAAGCACAGGGCAAGCCTTTCTGTCAAGGTCCTATGTCTGTGTGTGACAGCTGGCACAGGGAGCTCCTGGTCCAGCTGCATTCTCTGTGTCACTCTATAAGGCAAAGAACTCCACCTGCAGTTAAGAACTTTGATGTCCAAGTCACTGTCAGCATGGTTTTCAATAGTTTTGATCACCTCCCATTTCTTACAATTTCCACTCAGCTCATAACTTTACAGTGCTAAAAGAGCTCACACCACTGCATTATCCCTCCAGGAAACAACTACAGGCACATCATTACACACAAAGCCGCCACAGGAATGGCCACAGCAGCAGCAAACTTTTCAGCTACAGTTTTTAATGAGAAATCTTATCCAGAAACTCAGCAGCATACAATCAATGTAGGTAAGTTTTGCATCTCTACAAGCAGAAGGAAGAATACAGAAGAAAAATCAAAGAGTCAGCATGTACCTTCCATCAAAAAAGAAGAATTTGCCCCGGCCATTCTTTTCTCCATGCACAAAGTTTCCTTCAAATCTGTCTGTCGATGAATAGGTTACTGTACAGAATCCATGTGGCAGCCCATCATCATCTAGATGCCCTGAAATAAAATCCAAACAAAGAGCAACAGAACACATTAATTATTATACAAGATTTCAAACCTGCTCTTACTATGTAGCTGCTTGAAATGCAGTAGCTCCCTAGTACAAAACAGTAATTCAGATCATTGCTGTCAGGAACAGTGACCAGAGATTCTGTACTAGTGTAACACACAGCTTAAAATAAAAACAAAAGATAAGGATAAAAGAGATGAGAGACAGGAGAGAGAAGAGAATAATAAGCAAAACTTGTTTCTGAAAGAAACAAGGTTTATATTATTCTAACTTGTACTAATATACATCTTCAAAAGCGTAATAGTTCTTTAAGTAAAACATGTAACAGGATAAGAAAATGTTTGATTTTTTTCTTTTGGTAAACACATGCCTTATGATAATGTGGGTGTGCCACCCTGCAGCCGTATCCACAGGAATTTAAAGAAATAAAAGTATGTAATACCCATAACACTGTGCCCTTGCAGTATGTCAGCCAACCTGGCATTTAATATTTTAAATGCTGTTCTCCAGTGCCTTTCTGATGTTTTAACTTTATATCCTGTTCCCACCCCTAGCTGATATAGTTTTCCCTATCACAGCTGTTGCACAGAGGGAAAGCAGAAACAACACACTTGGATCCTCACCTGCATGGTTTGTGTTTTACTGAATATAACTGGCCAATTCCACTACACTAAAGCAAAATAAGGCTCCTTTTGCATCTCTAACTGCCTCTTCAAAGCCAAAGGAAAATGACAAAGAAGTGTTTTAAACAATGGTTATTGCCTGGTTTAGCTGTGTGAGCTCTGGCTGCAGAGCTCAGCAGGGCTGCTCTCAGCACAGTGACACACCTGGGCAGGTGCTACACAGCTCCCACAGTGACATTTAACCAGGTATAAATTTTGCATGAAAACTGTCAAATAAATAACAGCTTAACCTATATTTGTGTTCTTCCATGCTTCTAACTAAAACATTACCTCCAATTCCCCTGGTCTCCTGGTGATGCACACAAGGCCTATTAGAAATGAGTGACAGTATATGCATTCACTTCTTCAGGCTTTGGGTCAAGCTCTTCCCTGACCAAATTTGCCCTAAACTGCAAAAGCTCATTACACATATGGAAAGGCAGAAACAAACTTCAGTGTGAGAGGGACTAATTTACAGCCCAGGCTGATGTGGGCAACAAGAGGCACTTCAATACTACCAGATCTTGAGTCCTGTGCCGAGAGAGGGAACAAGCTGTGCAGACTTCATTGAGTATGGAAATGCACCTAGAAAGGTGTACAGGAGAAAATAACAGCGAGGAATCTGAACTCATCCAAGAGCCAGGATTCCCTCCCTCACCCTTCCCTCGCATCCTCCACAAAGTTTCTCTTGCACCTGCACATGACTCTGCTCTCACTTTAAGTCCCTACTCCAAACTAGACTGAAAACAGTTAAAAGTTTAAGAAGTTAGTAAAACCAATCAGGCACTGTTTATCTGTTCAAAGTGAGAGAAAAAACAGAGTAAAAAGAGAGAGCAAAAAGTGGAAGGAAAAAAGCTCTATCACTAAAGGCTTTTAACTACTTTGAACAGGAACCCTTTAAACAGCAGCTCTTTTTTCCGAAGAGAAGAAAGGCTTTTTCCCCTCCCATTCTGTCAGGACACCCCTTTTTGTAGAAAGGACAAGTTTGAGCTACATTTAACCAGTTATTATTAATGGTTTAATATTAATAACCAATAAATTAATGACCAGTTTAACTAAAAGGTCAGTAACATTTCTGATGTGGACACCTCTTTTAGACCAAAAATGATGTCAACATTTATAGTTCTAATTAAAAGCCTTTTTAATTAAAAGTTTTATCAATATAGGAAGGGTACACAGGTGTAGGTTAACAAACTCTAAACAATATGATACCAGGTTCCCCCTCACTGCAGTGGCAAAACTTTTATAAAACACTTGGATTTAAAAAATACACTGATAATACTGGTACATCATACTACTTTAAAAAAATACCCAAAGCAGCAACAACAACAAAAAACCCCTGCAACTTTGTTCTCTGTGACTATTCAGCTTTGTCAAGATTTTGCTGGAATGCAAAGCCCAACACAAAAGCTGCCATGCTTGTACACAGAACATGTCAGGACTTTTGCACAGTAGGATACAGACTACCTCAGAGATTTAAATCAGCTTTGATCCAATGGCCTCTATACAGGGTCTTAATCACAACCACAATACAAAGAATCCAATTATTCTAATGTGCTAGAAGTTTCCCCTTATTAAAAAAAAAAATGAAACCATCCCTGGATCACTGCAACAAAACAAGAAACACAGTTTGTCTTAGTCAACAACATGGGGAAAAAAAAAGCAATTTCAAGTTTGCTAACATAAATACAACTTTTCTTCTGTATGGCTGAGGCCTTCGGCTCTAATTCTGTTTCAGATTAAGTCAATGGAAAAAATCCTCATTATTTAATGGGAAGCAGTGTGTTCCACTTTCCTTTCTCACCACTCTCCTCCATTTGCAAAAAATAAACCCAAAACATCTAAACATATTTTTTAATTATTGTAAAACCTCACTTTCGTTGCTTCATTAAGGGTCTCCCAAGATTTCCTCTTAAGCTCAGACAACAAACTTTTCAAGAAAAGGAATTCTCCTTTAGGAGCTCCTAATAGGAGCTAGTTCACAATGGGGTCACTCACCGAAACCACTGATGTACACAAATCAAAGATAAAAGCCCTTAACTGTCAGTATCACTATCACTTAACAGATGACATATAGCATGCATCATCAATATAAGATTCTGTCCACAAAGATGGCAGACGGATGTTTCGGAGATAACAACAATAAACCAAACTCCCCCCTACAAAAATAAAAGTGCTGATTTCTATGATATTTCTAACTTCCTTTGGGTAAGCACACCCTGCTTCTGTCTTGCTCAGAAAAACACACATTCATATACACTGCTGAATAAAAGATCCTTTAAAAATTTGTTTCCTTAGCCCATGGAGATGCCAAACAAATTCAGGATACAGCAGAACACTTTATCTGTGATATGAGGATGAAAACTATGACTCCTTGCCCCAGACAACTGCAACCCACAGATCTGAGGAGTGGTGAGGAAAGGCAGTGGAAAACCACATCTGTTAGGGCACAGGACACACCCCATTCACAGCAGAGCCTCGCTCCCATCACACACGTTCTACACAACAAAGCTTCTCTTTGGCTCTGACATCACACACCTGGATAATAAATACAGTTCCGAGCAGCAGCTTCTCAGGTCGCATCTGTTGTCAGACTAAGCTGCTGTGCAAGACACCTTCTCCGGAGCAACTCGCTTTGAGGCCTAAACCTTCTGCCACAGGAGACACACGGCCCACGACGAACATGGGCATTATCCCCATCTTAGATAGCTCCTTGCTCCCTGTATCAACTGCTGAACACCCTGGATTGCTATTCCCGGCAGGACCACGGTCCCTCTGCGAGGAACCTTTGGGGAGCCGGTGCTTTCCCACAAGAGATGTCATGCTTTGTTTTCCCTGCTCCCAGACGCCTTACGAGACGACAGCGCGCCGGGGAGCTGCATTCCTGCCTGCTAAGGTTTCCATCAGCAATTCACTTCCAGAGGTCATTTGCCTCTGGGTGTAGAACTCTTCAAGGGTTAGTTATCCACACATGAGAGGTGAACTGCACACACAGGCTGTATATTAGCTATAACGTGGCCCGCCCCGCTCCCATACGGATGGCTCCAGCCCTACTGCTCATGGATATGGCAACAGTGTCTTTTCGGAGTCGCTCTTTCTTTTCCCTTCTCCATTTCCACGTATGTGACTGCAGTCGTGGCTCCTCGGACTCTCCCGAAGGACGGGCATCCCACGTATGTGACTGCAGTCGTGGCTCCTCGGACTCTCCCGAAGGACGGGCATCCCATGTCCCTCAGCCGCCGGGGGAAGAACCGGGCACCGGCCACACCGCCCGCGGAGTGCGGGCTGCAGGCCACCGCCCACACGGGGGCACAGCAGCGGCAGAAAACCACGGTCATGAGTTATTTTTGACAATAAGAGTTGAGCAGCCGCCATCCCCGCGTCCGGGGCGCTGAGCCTCCTGCTGCGGCCGGAACGCTCGGCGGCAGAAGGCACCCAAAGCGCCCGCCCGGTACCGGCGCCAGCGCGGCCCCGACTCCCCCCCGGCCCCGCCGCCGGCCAAACTCCGCCACGTGCGCGGCCCCGGCCCGTCCGTTGCATAAGCCCGTTGATGTCATGTGCTGCCGCCCGACCCCGGGCGCCCAGTTTCGGCCGCCGCCACCGCCCCGCGTCCCCATGTCTCCTGCAGCAGCGCCCGGCGCCGGCGGGCCCCGCTCCCCGAGGCGCTGGACACGCACCTTCCACGATCTCTTCCAACGTCTCCTCGTCGCTGTCCATGACGATGATGGCGGCGGCGGCGGCGGCGGCGGCGAAGCGAGGGCGAGGCGCAGCCGCGGTACCGCGGGCGCGCGCGCTCTACGCCCCGCCTCCACCATACTCCCGGTGGAGGGGACCTCGCCCTCGCCCCGCCCTGAGGGCGTGTCCGAGAGCGCCCTCGGCGGCCGAGGGCCAAGGCGGGACGAGACGGTGTGGTGACCGCGCCCGCCGGGATAATGGCGCGTTGGGCTGGTTCCGTGTGTTCCCACTTACGGCACCGAGGGCACGAGAACGCTAGCCCACTCAGCGCTGGTCCTCCATAGCATTCCGTGCTGTCCATCCGTCGGCCCGCTGACCCCGATTGGCGTTGCTGCAGTTCACCTCACAAAGCCGGCCTCGTTGAGGGTCCCTAGCAGGGCCAGGACACCCCTTCTGCCTTCCCACACCAGGGACCGCTGACCTTCTGCTCTTATTACAGAATCACAGAATCACGGAATATACAGAGTTGGAAGGGATACATCAGGATCATAGAGTCCAACTCCTGGCCCTGCAAAGCAGCATCCCAAAGAATCTCCCCCTGTGCCTGAAAGCAACACTTCTTAAACTCTGTCAGGCTTGGTGCTGTGACACTTCCCTGGGGAGCCTGTTCAACCTGCTCAACTACCCTCTGGGTGAAGAACCTTTTCCTGATACCCAACCTAAACCTCCCCTGACACAACTTCAGGCTGTTTCCTTGAGTCCTGTCACTGGTCAGGAGAGTGAAGAGATCAGTGCCTGCCCCTCCACTTCCCCTTGTGAGGATGTGGAAGACCACACTGAGGTCTCCCCTCAGTCTGCTCCAGGCTGAACAGACCAAGTGACCTCAGCTGCTCCTCACACAACTTCCCCTCAAGGCCCTTCACCATCCTTGTAGCCCTCCTCTGGACCCTCTCTAATGGCTTAATGTCTTTTTCATATTGTGGCACCCAAAACTGCCCCCAGCACTCGAGGTGAGGCCGCCCCAGTGCAGAGCAGAGCGGGACAATCCCCTCCCTTGCCTGGCTGGCGATGCTGTGCCTGATGCCCCCCAGGACACAGCTGGCCCTCCTGGCTGCCAGGGCACGGCTGACTCACATTCAACTTTCCATCAACCAGGACCCCCAGGTCCTTTTGCACAGCACTGCTCTCCAGCCTCTCATTCCCCAGTCTGTGCATCCAAGGTTGCCCCATCCCGGGTGCAGAATCTGGCCCTTCACTTGTTAAACTTCCTACAACAGATGATCACCCATCTCTCTAATTTGTTGAGGTCTCTCTGCAGGGCTTCTCTGCCCTTGAGGGAATTGACAGCTCCTCCCAATTTACTGTCCTCAGCAAACTTACTTGGTAATCCTTTGAGTTCTGCATCCAGGTCATTAATGAAGATGCTGAAGAGCACAGGGCCAGGGATGGAGCCCTGCAGAACCCCACTAGTCACAGGACACCAGCCTGATGTCACCCCATTCCCTATAATCCTTTGTGCCCGACCCGTAAGCCAGTTGCTCACCCATCACAGAACACAGTTATCGAGCTGTGTGCTGCACATTTTGTCCCAAAGGATACTGTGAGAGACTGTATCAAAAGCTTTGCTGAAGTCCAGAAAGGTTGTGTCTACTGGCTTTCCTAGATCGACTAGTAGGTTACCATGTTATAGAAAGAAATCATGTTGGACAAGCAGGACTTCCCCCTCATGGTGCTGAAGGATTTAATTCACAAAACACACAGAATCGCACTCTTGGATCTCAGTGTTGCAGGAAGGGTGACAGCCCCAAGCAGAGGGTGCAATTTTGGAGCTCTTACCCAGCAGCTGTAAGGATGGTGCTTTGTCACCACCATGTCTCAGTGTACTGCAGGGACCTTCCTTTCCACCACAGCTTGACAATATGCAGGGATCGCCTTAAAGGAAAGACAGAGTGTTTCTAGGTCTTCCAGGCAGGTGTCTTGGGAGCACAAGAGGTGTCTCCAACCTACTGGAGATGACCTAGACAGTTGGGGCTCTGTGAGGAGAGACTGATGGAATGAGGCTTCTTCAGCCTAGAGAAGAGACAGCTTCAGGGGGACCCACCAGCAGCCCACCAGCAGCCCACCAGCACTTATAGCAGTGCTACCATGAAAACAGGTTCTTCACAGTACTCCACAGGGAGGACAAGACAATGGGCATGACTGAAAACATGACATAAGACATGACATACAGAGAAATTTGCTCCCTGTGAGAACAGCCAAGCAGTGCAGCAGATTGTCCAGAGAGGTTCTGCAGTCTCCATCCCTGGGAACATTTAAAGACTGACCTATTAAAGCCCCAAGCAGCCTGACCTGGCCTCAGAGCTGCCCCTGCTGTGAGCAGCAGGCTGTAGTGGGGACCTCTGGGGGTCCCTTCCCACCTGAAGGTCTCAGTGAGTCTATGCTGAGTCAGCCACATGCTGCCAGGCAGTGCTGCTGAAGGCAGAGACAGTATCCCACTGAGAAAACAGGACAGCTACAACTTAACAAAATAATTAGATATGTCTGCAGAAAGAGAGTTTGGAAATCTTTGAACAGTAGGATAATGAGGTTAGTATTTGACCTAATTGACATGAGAACTTACTAATCTCGACAGTTTTGGGGAGGGTTTGATTTTTACAAGAAGCTTGAGCAGAACAGAAGGGCTTGCCTCTGTATCATAGGTGGTTAATTTAACTAAAGAACAGTCCATTTTGCTGTTTAGGAGAGAAGACTGTGGTTTAAAGCCCACATACTTAAAACAATTCTGATCTCAACCCTCCGAAAAGGAAAGACTAAATATTGAGCACAGTAGGAACCCCTATGCAAAGTACCCCTTTTGTTTCACTAATTGTGAGTCCCTGAAGAGACTAATTCATAATCAGCACATACATAGTGTTGGAATTATCAAAGGTGATGTGCTTAAGCTATGAACATACCTAGTAGTCAGAAAGGAGATGAGGCTGTGGGGCTGGAGCTGGAACGTGTAGTAGGTACCCCTTTTACTGAAAGATGACAAGAGTTCAGGGAGTACAACAGAAAGCAAGGAAAAGGTCACGCTGTGACTTACACACACAAAGTGCAGATCAACAGGACCTTTAAACACGGTAGTATGGTGACCACTCATTGGGATATGAGGCAGCAGCATTCAGACTAAAAGCACACCTTTTGGCCAAAATCACACAGTAAAAATGCTAAAGTTACAAGTTCTCCAAATATAAGAAATCCCCCTCCAGCTGCAATGTGCCCGGCTCTGTGCACAAGTTCTTCTCCTGCCTTTAGCTGCATATCACATATCTTCTTTCACAGGGCCCATGCCTTGCTCTGTGATTACAGTGCTGCCTTCTGCCCTGATCATTCCACATACAGCCTCAGGCCTTGCTTATTTTATTTCCTACCCTCCACTGCATACAAGGGTCACAGTGGTGAGAGTTTCTGCACTTCCCTCTCCATGGCACCCAGCTTCCTCCCACATTAATTAATATAATTTTGTAGCAGTGATGGCACTAGGCACGTTATCCTGTCTGCAGCAGGAGAACTAAGAGGCTCAGGCTGAAGCTGTTAAAGTGTCTGGCAAATATCAAGTGCCGGATTGTTGTCAAGAGTTCTTAGCATTACACAGTGTCTCACATGTTCAAAGTGTAATTTGCATTAACTTCAAATGCAGCTCTAAGAACAGCAGAGCAACCCTAAAAGAAAACGATGGTAAACACACTGTTTTAGCATTTCATGTTGGATATTAAGAAGTGGGGGAAAGTTTAACATCAGACTAGGAAAAGCTCACCCACCCATTACCCAAAGCCAGGCTGCTGCAGGAGAGCTCAGCCATCTGCTGAGCTATTCCCCAGTGTCCCTTGTGGAGTGGAAAACAAGTGGCCATCAGCTGCCAACAGCTTGGTTCAGCCAATGTGTCCACCTTGGGAGCAATCCCTAGAAAACTCTTAGTAGGTTGCAGTGTTTAGGGGTCTCATCAGTTTAGACTTGGCAGACTGCAGAGGCACCTCTAGGCTGGTGTTCAGCTTTATTAACTGTCTAAACAGACAAGCAGACGTGTTGGGGCTCACAGTGTGTCTTCACATCATTACGCATTGTTCAAGCTTCTTCCAGCTACCAGGACTGGTTGCAGCTGCTAGGACTGGTTGCCTCTTTTATTTTCACCTAAGCAAGGGCTTGATTCTGGCTTGCTCTCCTTAAACGTTAACTCCGCATCCAACAGTCTAATGGTATTATTGTTTATACAATCCCTTGCCTTGCCTGTTATTTAATGCCAACCTCTGGGAGGAAAAAAATATCCTAAATCTCCCTGCACTACTCTGACTTTGGTAATGATACTTTGGCAACAAGCTCATAATGAAAGAGAGCAGCAAAACACACAGAATAATGTGGTGAGATTGGATATGCAATTTCTGTTCCTTTACTTTCTCTGTATTTCAGTTTGGAAGAGCATTCTCTTCAAACATAAGTTCATAAGATTTCTAAATAAAACAACAAAAAGTATCACAGTGAATCCCAGATGTGCTCCTAAGGTTACGGAATTAATGCAGGAACTGGTAGCACCAGGACATTGTCACCCATGGGGAGCAGATGGCTGGGCAAGTTGTGACTGTTTTCCAAAGGGCTGTTGGAGCCGCTTGCTCCAAGCAACTAGTGGATCCAGGGATTTGGTATCTCTGAGATTTTGGAAGATTTTTGCTGGTTTTAAATCAGTAAGACAACAAAACAATATCCTTCATCATCTGCCTTCCTGCCCCTTCCTTACAGTTTCCCCTCTCTTTACTCTTCTGATCCTTTTCCCTCCCCTCAGCACTGAGCCCTGCCAGCTCTCTTCCAGGCTCTCAGCGTGCCAGGCTCAACTGCCCTTTCTGCCAGAGCTCAGGTCCTGCCACCTCATAGCAAATGGCTTTTGGCATCTCTAAGTAGGACAAGCTTTATTAAGACAGAAAAGGGAATGACTGCTTCCTAAAACTACTTGAAGTGCTAAAATAAGGAATAACCCTTTCTACATTCCACACTGTTGCTTATTTAACCTGCAGTGTGTTTACAAGACAGTCTGTTTCTGGAAGGACAGTACTTGAAGGCTTAAATCAAGGCAGAGTGGATTGTTCTTTGGTGATTTCTGACCTGTTCCTTCAGATATTTGTAACAAAAAAAATGGCTCCTCTAACACATGAAAACTTTTTCATCTTTTTAACAAAGCAGCAATAAAATTTATTAATCCAATTTACATTTAAAACACTGTCATTTTATTCTTATTGCTTCAGTTGGTTATCACTGCTCCTTTGTCAGACAGGTTGATATTTCTGGCTAGGGCTGTAACAGCTTGTGTCTCTGCTGAGGGGCTCTAGCATTATGGATGTGCTATTATGGATTAAAGTTGCAACATCAGCACATGTGGAGGCAGCCATTTATCTCCAGTTTTTATAGGAGGCTCCCAAATTCAGGGCTGCTGTGGACAGTCAGGCCCTTGAGGCTGTCTGGGTATGAACACCTTGGGATGGTGGGTTTTACCGGATAGCTGGACAGAAGTTTCCTCTGTTTTTCTGCTGTGGGAGGATCAGAACTACCCCAAATAATGCCACAAAACCTGTGCTTTTAAAACCCCAGAGACTGGGTAAGTCAAGAACTATCTTATCAAACTCAGGGAGATCCAGAGATGAAAGAGACAAATATATGGGTCCAGGTTGTTTATCTGGAATGAACACTGAACTATTTCCTTGAGAATGTTTCACTTGATAGACTGACAAAGCTTCAACTTGAATGCCCAATTTTCAAGACGCTTCTTTACAGCTGGGTTAATGGAGGCTGGGCTGTTTATTCATGAAGCCTGAGCCTTTCTGCAGATAATTTACTACTCCTGTCTTCTCCATGCCTTACTGGCTACTTGAGGTACTTCACCAGGTGCAGTTAATGCCTTTTGCAGGTCAGAATTGTATAAGCAGCCTTAGCTCAGAAACTTGAAGGATTTATGTGGGTGATTGCCTGTCTATAGGCTTAGATGGAGAAATCCAGTGAAAGGATCCTATGGGAAAAAATACATATATGTTGTCAAGTTCTTTCATCATAATATCATAGGATGCTGTCCTGTCCTGCTGTAAAAGGGGAGTGTCCTGGTTTTAGGCAAATCTGGAGGAAACATCTGAAATGAACATTCTCTGATAGAAGACAGGTTTCAGCAGCCCCTCCCCCACCAGGTTAGGAAAGAATTTTCTTGGAGGAAAGTGAAAAAACCCCTCTGTTTATTTAACAAGCAGGGTGCACGCAGGCACGAGAGAAGGAAGAAAAAAACAATTTAATAACGTTAAATAATAAAACCTCTCGCTGTGGAGAAAACCTGGTAAATTCAGAGTCTTGTCTGTAGGTGTGGCTCTGCTCCCTCCGGAGCTGGGGTGTGGGCCCCTCCTGGCCATGGTGTGGGGCCTCCCGGTGATGTTCTGGTGTTGCTGAACAGTTCCATAAGAAAAAAGAAGCCAAAGTCCTGGGAAAACTCCTTACTTCAGCTAACGAACAAGAAGCTAGGTAAAAAGCAAAAGAATGCACCTCTCTTCCCTGCTGCAGAGCACTGAGCGCTGGGGAGAAGAATGAGCAAGTTATTTGTGGTTTTGAACACAGGCTGCGGAAAGAATTCCACTGGCCCCCCCCTTCCCCCCCCCCCCCCCCCAAAAGATACAGAACTCATGTCTGGCATGGACAAGGCAATAGGGGTTACAGCATCATAAAGTCACCCCAAGACAGGGAGTCAGGGAGGGTTCTTTTTGATAGATTTCTTGGACAAAAATAAAACACAAAAGCAGCAAATATTGTATCTGAGAATCATTTATTGATAAAGAAAGGTGAGTGTTCCTACCAAACGGGGATAGAAAAGGGAGCAAAAAGGGGAAAAGAGAGACGATGAGAAGAAACAACACCGGGACATATCATTACCGCTGTATCCGGTGCGCTGTCAGCGTCAGCTCGGCAGATGGAGCGTGCGTGCCACAAGCTGTGATGAGTCTGCGTGGCTCCCATGGCGGCTTGATGCAATTTCCAAACAGCAGCAGGCTGCGTGTCTCTTCCATTGGCGACAAATGGGTTGCCGTGGCTACGGGTGGAAGCAGGTTCGGGTTTTCAGGGTTGGGGCTCAGGCAGGGTGCAGGCGGTGTTGCCTCTGTCAGGAAACATCAGAGCACTAGGCTGCCATGGTGTTGAGCTGCCTCAGGGAAGTGATGAAACAGGGCAGACAGACAGGTGCTATAAGTAGTTTGGTCTTTGCTAATTAATTAATAAGGTAAATGGATGAGGTTGGTGGGTTGTTTGAGTTGAAAGGTTAGGGTATAACTAATTATTAACCAAAGTTTGATGTTAAGGATTAGTTTGTACTTAAAGTAGTAGACTGGAGTGCCTAGAAAGTCCTGAGATGGACATTACATCATCGCTTACCACACCAGAAAGAACGCGGATTGGACTATAAGAGCAACCAATGAAATCACACCTTGGACGGGTGATTGGTCACGAGCACACCCCTAGACGAGCCAATAACAGTGCAGATCCAAAACGAGCCAATTGAAGCGTGGATCCAAAGTGACTGACCAATCCTGAGCGAGCCAAAAGACTACATAAACTGCTCCAGTGGCTAGCACCAGCTCCTCCTTTGATGACGTGTTATTAGGGGAGCACCTAGCGTCACATGCTGTTCCGTCTGCCTTGTCGTTTGGATTCTTGGGCTACTCCCTGTTCCTGTTCTCGGTTGCTGTTAATAAAAACCAATTAAATTGGCAACTTTGTCAGCGCGTTTCTGACACAGGTGTGAACAGGGAAGGCAGCCACGGAAGAAGCAGGACTGCAGGGAGAAAAAGGCAGGGGGGAGGGTGGGTACGTGCGCCTCCAAGAAACCCAAAGAAAAATGGCGTACGTTGAGTTGCAGTTAACTGCTTTTATGTGCTAAGACTCCTCCCATAGCCCAATTTCCAGGGCATTTTTTCCCTGGCATCTGGGGATCTGCCCCACTG
The DNA here is from genome assembly GCA_013400235.1 of Oriolus oriolus. NCBI lineage: Eukaryota > Metazoa > Chordata > Aves > Passeriformes > Corvidae > Oriolus > Oriolus oriolus. Next base: position 32,748 of record VXBT01011143.1, read on the forward strand.
GCAAGGCGGGAGGGGACAGGGGTTGCTTGCAGTGGAAGCTTCCTCTGCTCTGACTGGCTGTCAGGTGAAGTCTCCCTGGGCCATGGCTCACAGCATGTGTACAGCCCCCATAGTAATTCACCTCATGTATAACGCATGTTGAGACATAAATAAAAATCAAATTGGTCCCTATCAGATGCACAAACTGTGCTTAAGGCTTGTGCTATACAGATGAATATACTGCAGGGCAGAGACTGTGTGCCTGTTACTGCTTATAGAATCATATGCTCTCCCTAGCTGCTCATTCGTATGGACAGAAGACTTCCCTCTGCAATTGAGTGCTCTGTAAGACATGACTATGTTTAAGTTGAGAGGAAAGATGTATGCTAATGTCTTTACAAACAATTCGATGGGAGAAGGTATGGGTGGTAACGTCTTTGAAATGGGTCTTAATGTCTCTACTAACTTTGGGCAGCAGGTTTGTTACAGAGCCCAGACAGTTTGGCTCTTGGAACAGACAAGGGTCTGCACAAGCCTGAACTTCTGAACTTCGGGGTGAATTCTGAACAAGGAGGGAATATGTAGAAGGCGGTTCGGGAAGGCTGTGCCTTCCTAGTACCTGAGCCAATGGGGAAAGGAGGAGGGCAACATGCGGCTGGGAGTTTAGGATAAAAGGAGGCTGCGCCTTCCGAAACTTCCGAAGAGAATGAAAACCCCGCAGGTGGGTGTCGCAGTGGACTCTCTCCCTTTATTTGAATAAAGTTACGGGTTTCCTCTCTCTCCTTTGTGGACACTGGCTTTTCATAGTGTGATTTTCCCATACAAATGGGGAATTGTCTAGGATCCTTCCACCGTCTGGGTCCGACACATGGCAAGAGGAGCTGGAGGCGCGCCTCACCCAGTTTTTAGGTGACCAGTTCCCTTCGGTGCTGGCCGGCACCAGGAGATTGATTGGGTGCCTGAGACTGTCCAGGAGACAGACAAGGGGCAGACAAGGGAGGGGTCTGTGAAGAGCCCACAGGAAAGGACTACTGGATATGGATTCCCAGAGATGGCAGTAAGGGAGAGTTGAGAAAGGTCTTGGCAAATCTCACTGGTGAGTACAACTTCGGGGGGTAAAACATGGCAGGATGGCCAGGGTGGTCAGCAAAGGAAAGTTGAAAAAGTGTTTTGACTATAGGGATGACAATACCTGTGAAAAATACATATTATAATATTGGCTTTCTGAAAATATTAAAATGGATGTTATATGTGTATAACGTTAAAGTAGCTTTGCTATAAAGATGTAGTTTCTGTAACAATAACTGATGCCTTTATTTCTGTTAACTAAACTTAGACATAGTAGTAAAATAGCTGATATAGTTATGC
>VXBT01011144.1:0-18114 GCA_013400235.1 Oriolus oriolus
TGGGATGGGATGGGGAGCTGGGAGCAGAGCAGGGGTGAGGGTGCCAAGCCCCACCTCGGCCCCGCAGGGCCCGTCCCCTCTCCCGGGGCGATCTCTGCCGCGCTTTGGCCTCGCCCGCGGCAGGGGATGGAGCAGGGCCGGGATTTGGGCATCCCCGAGCCGAGCCAAGGATTTCCGTGGCGGGGAGGGGCCCTGTGCAGCCCCCGCCCCCGCCGGGCCGTTCGCTCGCTGCTGACACCGCCACGGGTTCAAAGCCTTCGGGAAAAAAGGATCTGAGGCTCCGAAGGGATCTTACACGGATCCCCGCGACATTTGACATGCTAATCCTGTGGAAATGGATTAATTCCAAACGCCGGTGCTGCAGGCCTGGCGCGCTCTCGGAAGGTCACTGCTGCGGGATGAGAGCTGCTGGGATTGTGCTGAGCAACCATAACTGAGCCCGGCCCAGGGCAGCGATGAGGGGCAGGAGCCGATCCTGCCCCGCTGCTGCGGAGCTGTGGAGCAGCTCTAGAGCCCCGTGTCCGGCAATGCTGGAACCCGTGGGGAGGGGCTGGGGGCTCCCGAGGGCACCGAGCCCAGCCCTGAGCGGAGAGGGGCACCATGGGCTGGGTCCTGCTGTCCGGCACAATCCCCGCCCTCGGCAGCGACCCGGGACGGGGTGCGGGATGGATGCGGGATGGATGCGGGATGGATGCGGGATGGATGCGGGATGGATGCGGGATGGATGCGGGATGGATGCGGGATGGATGCGGGATGGATGCGGGATGGATGCGGGATGGATGCGGGATGGATGCGGGATGGATGCGGGATGGATGCGGGATGGATGCGGGATGGATGCGGGATGGATGCGGGATGGATGCGGGATGGATGCGGGATGGATGCGGGATGGATGCGGGATGGATGCGGGATGGATGCGGGATGGATGCGGGATGGGTGCGGGATGGGTGTGGGGTGCGGGATGGATGCAGGATGGGTGCGGGGTGTGGGATGGATGTGGGATGGACACAGGATGCGGGATGGGTGTGAGATAGATGCGGGATGGATGTGGGATGAAGGATGCAGGATGCAGGATGGATGCGGGTTGTGGGATGGATGTGGGATGAAGGATGCAGGATGGATGCGGGTTGTGGGATGGATGCGGGATGGATGCGGGATGGATGCGGGATGCGGCGGGGGCCAGTCTCGGGGCAGAGGGAGTGGCAATTCCCAGTCCCAGGGCACAGGGAGTGGCGATTCCCAGTCCCGGGGCACAGGGAGTGGCGATTCCCAGCCCAGTCCAGGGCAGTCACGTTCCGAAGCTGCTCTCGCTCTGTGCCTCCCCCTCCTTCTCCGGCTCCCTCTCCAGCTCCCGGGGGATAACGCCGGCAGACGGGCGCCGATGTCGGCTCTGCCGCCGGAATTCGCTTTTAGCCATTCCCGTTCCAGCTGATCCGGGCTTGTGCCACGGGAATTGCTTCGTGCGGGCAGGGTGGGCATGGGGCGAGGGGCACGGGGACCCGGGGACAGCCAGGGACACTCCCTCCTGCACCAGGAAACTTCCTCGTGGGAGCTGTTTGCCATCCTCAGACAGGAGCAGCAGTGGGAAGCAAGGGGCTGACTTCCAGCAGGGAATGCCTTTGGAAAGGCTTCCCGTGGCTCCCAGAACCCCCGGCCGGGGCGGAGCTGCCCCTCGGTGCTGCCGGGTGTCGGTCACTCGAGACGGGTGGGAAACGCCTGCGGGTGGGATGTGCTGCTGCCTCAGGAAATCAGGGAACAGCGACGGCTCAGGAGCCTGTGGGCACTTGGGGCATGGAGAGGTGCACAGGGGAGCTCACCTGGGCATCCCCGCCAGCCCCGCGGCACCGCTGCCTCCCCTCCTTCCCCGTCTTTCCCCAGGGAAATGTGGAATCTCAGCCGTGACGCGCTCCATCTCCTTGGAGATGGTCCCTCGCCCTGAGCCAGGGCTGGGAGCCAGGTCTGGGACTGCGGAATGCAGCAGGGCTGGAGCTGGGGGTCCTGCCAGGGGCAGGGCCAGGGAAGGGGTTATTCCACACCAGGGAAGGGATTATTCCATGCCAGGGAAGGGATTATTCCATGCCAGGAAGGGATTATTCTGTGCCAAGGAAGGGTTTATTCCATGCCAGGGAAGGGTTTATTCCAGTGCAGGGAAGGGTTTATTCCAATGCAGGGAAGGGATTATGCCATGCCAGGGAAGCGTTTATTCCATGCCAGGGAAGGGTTTATTCCATGCTAGGGAAGGGTTTATTCCATGCCAGGGAAGCATTTATTCCATGCCATTCCATGCTGGCATCGGTGTTTGCTTTGCTGGGCACCAACAAAGCATTTCCTGGGATTCCTGGTGCCGGCGTCTTGCTCAGACCAGGTCAGAGGGATGTGGGAGCTGCCCGCGATGTGTGTGACCCTCTGCTGGGAGGGCGACTGGATTTGCCTCCGGGAATTAAACCGAGGGAGAACTGAAGCCTCCCCGTCTGCCCTCCCAGCCCTTCCAGGCGCTGGGATGCGGAGCAGCCCGGCAGGAGCCCTGCAGGTGGTAGCAGAGCTCCACTGCAGCCACCGCTGCCAGGGCCCGCAACTCCACCGCTCCCAAAAGCGCTTCCCGCACTTCTTTCCCGGAGGGAAAAGGAGGCTTTGCTCGCCCTCGGCCCGGAGCGTGAGCTCGGCCATTCTGCACACCCGGGAAGGAGATCTGTGGGATGGACCTGGGGCTCATGGAGGGGAAATGAGGAAGGAGTTCCTTGGGATGGACCCCAAACTGGTGGAGTGGGGCCGAGGAAGGAGGTCTGTGGTGTGGACCCCAGACTGATGGAGTGGGACCAGGGGAGGATTTCCATGACTGTGGGTCCTGGATTGATGGAGCAGGACTGAGGAAAAAGGTCCATGGTATGGAACCCAGATGGGTGGAGCAGGACCAGGGAAGGGGATCCATGGCTTGTAGGCTGGATTGATGGAGCAGATCCACAGCATGGATCCTGGGTTGATGGAGCAGATCCACGGCATGGATCCTGGGTTGATGGAGCAGATCCACGGCATGGATCCTGGGTTGATGGAGCAGATCCACGGCATGGATCCTGGATTGATGGAGCAGATCCATGGCATGGATCCTGGGTTGGTGACACCGGCTGCTCACGAGGAGCCGGGATTTACCTGGAGGGGTTGCCCAGGGGGTTCAATACAATCCTGATCCCCTTAAGCCCAGCCCAAGCAGATTCACAACACGACACCGAGCACCGGGAGGAGATTTCCGCAGGCAGCAGCGCTGGGAGATGGAAAGGCATTTTCAGGAGCACCCGACTGTCCCTGTCTGCTTTGAACAGCTCGATGCAAGAGGCTCTTTGGGATTTGCTATCCCAGCGCTGGCAGGGAGCTGCAGGGGCTGGCTGCAGCAGGGATTAGGATTTGCAGTGGTCACCAGCAGGCTCAGCCGGGCAGGGCTTTCCTGGCAATGCTCCCGGCAGAGCTGCTGGCTCAGGGCCGGGCGGGTATTCCTGCTATCCTGGGGGAAAATGATGGGAAAACTATGGGGAAAACCCTGAAATCCCACCCTGGGGTGGTGCAGGGCGATTGGGGTCCCACCACCCTCCTCACTGGGGCACCCAGCCTGCACCCGGAGCTGCAGCGGTGCCTGTGTCCCTCAGGAATTTGGGGTTTGGCTCCCATTTCCATTGCAAGGATTCGATTCTGCTCACAGAAAACCCTGAAGGGAACGGCAGAGGGTCTCGTTTGGCAGGAGGGAGGCTGTTGGTTGTGGAGAAGGTTCTAACAAGAGCAGGAAAAATAACCCCTGCCATGGCAATAATTACAGATCCCCGAGCTTCCTCCATCGGAACACTTTAATGGCTTTTAAAGCACCATCACTTAGTTGGGATTTTTTCCCTTTCCAGAACATCTAAAACCTGAAAAGGTCATTTTTTCCCCCACTGTTTTGTTTTATTAGGAAAAAAACCCCAAACCTGGAAAGCACAAAGTGAAATGTAGAGATAATATTCCTGGAATAGTCCTGGGGAGGAGTGAGGCAGGAATTCAGGGATCTGAGGGTGGTGTTCACCCCACCCCGTTTCCATGAAGAGAATTTCCCAATATCCCATCTAAACATCCCCTGGGGCAGCTTGAGGCTTTTCCCCCTTGTCCTGTCCCTCGTTCCCTGGGAGCAGAGCCCAACTCCCACCTGGATCTCCCCTGCTGTAAGAAGTTGAGGTTGTGCAGGGGATGGACTTCTCAAAAACAGGGATAGCAGTGATCAGTGGGAAGGGCTCCGAGGGGCCGTGGGGACTGGCTGGGCTGTTCCTTCTCCCAAAACTCTGGGAACATCAGCCCCCACCCCTGCCCCGGGCAGGAATCCTCCCTCCAGGTGCTGCCTGCGAGGGGCAGGACAGGGCAGGAGAGTGGCTGCCTCTGGAATCGGGATGTGGTGGCAAACAAATCCAGCTCCTTCCCGGCCTCTCCGTGGGTTTCCAGGATGATACCTGTCAAAGACCTCGGCTCTCTCACGGCGTGGGCACAGCCCCCTGCGCGGGATTCGGTTCGTGCAGGATAATTTGACATTCTCCTAGCACAAGCACTGCTAAGAGCCAAGGATTTTAGGAAAACTTCTTGGAAAAGTCCCTTGGCAGCTCGGGTTGATGGAACAGGACTGAGGAAAAAGGTCCTGGCGTTTTTCTGTGACCTCAAGGTGTCCATCAGGTCGCAGCTGCTGCCACAGGGAAATGCAAGGTGCTAAAATTGCCTTTTTGCCCCCAAAAGCTTCATGATTTAATTTGAGTGTGGCTGCAGCCACCACCTGCCTGGTGCCTTTACAGCCGAACATCCACTGGTGGGAGCAGCACAGGAAAAACTTCCAAGAAAGGTAGAAAATGGATATTGTCACTGCCAGGGCAGTTGGTGGGATGGGAGCTGGGGTGTCCCTGGAGAAGGGGGGAGGATGGATCACCCAGAGGTCCTGGCAGCTGACCCCGTGCAAGGTCCTGCCTTGGCCTGGGCCATGGAAGGTGATCCCTGAGTGTGCTCCCAGCTCTCCAGCCCCGTTCCTTGTGCTGGAGAACCATAAAATCCCAAACTGGGTTGGGTTGGAAGGACTTTAAAGCTCATCTCTTCACCAAACTGTTATTATTTCTTGATAAAACTCTTATTTCTCTATTGAAAGCAACATTTCGGTTGCTTGGAGCAGGTTCAAACGTCAGCTGAGGCTCCCAGGAGGGCAGGAATTCCCATCAGGAAGTGTGGGACATGCTCAGGTCCAAAAAACCTCTGCAGGTCCTGCAGAGCCTCCCTGCCTATTACAAAGCATTTATTGAAAGTTAAGTTTTGTGCAAGAGCTTATTAAAAAAGTGTGCTTTATGGATTTAATTAAAGTTCTGCATATGAGACCTTGCTAATCCTGTTTGTGCTGCAACTGTATTAACGCGCTAAAAATCAATATATTTGAGTTTAAATATTTTATTATGGCGAGCTGTTAAATATTAATGATGAAACAAGTAATCAGTGTCACTGCTTCTGTCTGTTCTGGGGGAAATCAGCAGGAAAGGAGAACAAAAGAAATCTGCCTGCTCGGTTTGCTGGTTCTTTGTGGCTCAGCTCAGGAATCAAAGGTTCTGGGTGGGTTTGGAAGTCATAAAAGCATCTTGCCATGGCTGCAGAGGGAATTTCTGTGAGGGAAAGCAGTGACAGGACAGATGAATGGGTTTAAGTTGAAAGAAGGGAGATTTAGATGGGATATTCGGAAGGAATTGCAGGCTGGGAGGGTGGGGAGGCCCTGGCACAGGGTGCCCAGAGCAGCTGTGGCTGCCCCTGGATCCCTGGCAGTGCCCAAGGCCAGGCTGGACACTGGGGCTGGGAGCAGCCTGGGACAGTGGGAGGTGTCCCTGCCACGGCAGGGGTGGGAATGGGTGGGATTTAAGGTCCCTTCCAACCCAAACCAGTCTGGGATTCTGGGATTCTCTTTGCCTGCAGGGGAAAGCAGCCATGGGAATAATTAAACTGTGCTGCTGCAGGAGCCTGATTAAACCTTTGTGATCTTTGACAAATGGACTCAGCCTGGACTCTCTTAGTTCAGCCTCATTGAAAGCACAATTAAATGGTTCAAAGGGAGCCCAGCAGCTGCTCCCTGCCTGGCCTGTGCCCCCCGACAGGGTTTGGGGTGTCCCTGTGTGCCAGGGAGGGCACTCTGCCCCCTGAGCCCCCACCCCTGCCAGGGCCTGAGGGGTGCTCTGCCCCAGGGCGGGTCTCAGCCCTCCAGGACTGGGATTTAATAACCAGAGTCCTTGTCTGGTGATTTTCCCCCCAAAATATTAATAAGAGAAAGTAAAAATGTGCTTTGTGTGTGATTATAACGTTACATAATCCATCCATGCACGTTCAGCCAGCTCTGGCTGCACAGCTCTGCTGCTGCTCTGCAGAAGATTCCAGCTGGTCCCTGTTTCCCACTGCACGGCTCCTCCTGCCCTGGGAAGGGCAGCGCTGCTGGAATCTCACCCTGGGCTCGGCTGCTCCTGCTCCTGGCTCAGGGCAGGGGCTGGGGTGTGCCAGGGGCTGAGCAGAGGCTGGCACAGCTCTGTCTCCCCCCAGGGCTGCCCCGGGGGAGATGCTCCAGTGTCCCCCTGGAAGCCCCAGTTTTCCATGGCAAACCCACGGGAGCAGCAGCTTGGAATCCTCCCCAGGAGCTCCTGGAGAGGAGGCACCAAGGCAGAATCCCAGGATCCCTGAGGCTGGAGAAGCCCTCCCAGAACCCTCTGGCTGCCCTGAGCCCCCTGGAGCCTCCTGCCCGAGGGTCAGCCACAGAATCCCAGGATCCCTGAGGCTGGAAAAGCCCTCCAGGGTCACCGAGTCCGAGCTGTGCCCGATCCCCACCCTGTCCCCAGCCCGGAGCCCCGAGTGCCACCTCCAGGAATTCCCTGGGCTCAAATCCACCCACACAATCGCTCTGAGGCCCCAGCGTGGCTCAGCCCCTCCATGGATGTGTCCAGAGGCCAGGTGGGCCCGGAGCAGTGCCTGTAGCTGTCCACAGGCCCAGGAGATCTCGGATTTTGGGATGTGGCTCTGTGCTGGCTCCAGCTGACCTGGCTGGAAGCTGTGGATCCAGAATTCCCCGATCCTCCTCCAGCTTCCCTCCTCCCTCCCGTGCCTCCAGCAAACAGGGCTCTCTGGGAATATTTATTGCTGCTGCTGTTGGGTTGGTTGTTTTTTTTTTTTTTGCCTTTGCACTTCTGCAACTTAAAAATGCTGGAACTAATTCCGCCTCCTGCATTTATTTTCCCCAAGTTCCCGAGTGCCCGGGCTGCTCCTCCAATTACCTGCAGCCCAGGGAGATGTTTTCCTGCCTAATTAAAGGAAACAACAGCAACAAAGCAGCCTCAGGCAGCCTGGGCTGGAGCAGTGTGAGGGCAGCTGGGGCGTCCAGGGGCTGGACTGGTGTCCCTGGGCTTGGGGGCCCTCTCCAGGGGCAGACACTGGGTGATCCCACCTGGATCATGGGAAAGGATCCAGGTTTTCCTGTGCCTGATCACAGAAGCTTCCCCCCAGGAGTGACCTCGGGGCTGCCTCGTCCCCACAGGTGGAGCTCCCAAAGCCCTTCCCAGGCACCGGGAACATCCCGGGGCTGCAGCCTCAGCACTGACCAGGGCAGGGGGGCAACTCTGTGCCAGACACCAGGAGAGAGTCATGGAATGCTTCGGGTGGGAAGGGACCTTAAAATAATCCCATCCCACCCCTGCTGTGGCAGGGACACCTCCCACTGTCCCAGGCTGCTCCCAGCCCCAGTGTCCAGCCTGGCCTTGGGCACTGCCAGGGATCCAGGGGCAGCCACAGCTGCTCTGGGAATTCCAGCCCAGCCCCTCCCCACCCTCCCAGCCAGGAATTCCTTCCTGAGGAATGTCCTCCCAATTTCTTCATGCAGGGAATNCAGCTCTGGGGCCTCCTCTGGACTCTCTCCAGCAGCTCCACATCCTTTTGATGCTGGTTTCTCCAGAGCTGGATGCCATATTCCAAGCTGGATGCCATATTCCAAGCTGGATGCCATATTCCAAGCTGGATGCCATATTCCAAGCTGGATGCCATATTCCTGGGGGCCGCACCAGAACACCATGTGGGCAGATGATTTGGGAATGACAAAGTTGTCTGTTCACAAAAAAGAAAAAAAAAAAAAGAATTTAACGAGAAAGAACAACTGCACAAAATCTCATTTTTAGTCTCGCTGTGGCCAAGAGCATCTCGTGGTTTAATGTGATCACTTATAATCTGAAGGCAGAAGTCTCAAGCAATTTGATTTACATGAAACCAGTCAGAAATAAATTTTACGGAGCTGGAGAACTCGGAAATGTCAAAATGCAGATGAACTGCCTCGAAGGGAAAGTGGCCTGGGAGCTGGGACTGGTACCCGCACGTCCTCGTGGCTGCTGCAGAAGGCTCTTCAAGATAGAATTAATTTGTGGTGCTGAGCAGGGAACGTGCACAGATGGTGCTGCAGGCACAGGATATTTCCTTTATCATCATCTGCTAACTCCAGGTGAGTGAAGCTGATTGTGAACCTGAGGCAGTTGCACGTCTGATACCAGAGCCAGCAGCTCCAAGAGCAGTTTTATCTCATGGAGAGCAGGGAGAGTCTGGTCACAAGGGCCTGGGGAAACAGGACCCAGGGAATGGCTTCCCACTGCCAGAGGGCAGGGCTGGATGGGATATTGGGAATTGGGAATTCCTGGCTGGGAGGGTGGGGAGGGGCTGGGCTGGAATTCCCAGAGCAGCTGTGGCTGCCCCTGGATCCCTGGCAGTGCCCAAGGCCAGGCTGGACACTGGGGCTGGGAGCAGCCTGGGACAGTGGGAGGTGTCCCTGCCATGGCAGGGGTGGAGGGGGATTATTTTAACGTCCCTTCCACCCCAAACCATTCCATAATTCCATGATACTTTTGAGATTCACTCCTGCTCTCCCCACACCAGCAGGAAAAGCAGATTCCGCCCGATTTCCCCCCGGGAAGCTCCGAGCGCGGCGCGGGGCAGGGCACGAGGGGGGTGCAACGCGGGTTTCCCTCTGCCACGCCGAGTTCTGGGCCCTGCAGGCGCTCCCAGCCCCACGCCGTGAGGAAGGGCCGGGATCCCTCTCACACACGACTTCAGGCGAGAAGTCTTTGGCCACGGCCGCGCTCCGCGGAGCGACGGCGGAAATATGCAAAATAAACGTTACGGGAGCGACGTGATTAAATTTTCTGACAGCGGTTGCCACGATGTTCACAAGTGCATGAAATGAATGAGGCTTGTTCGTGGCTTTGTTATCTCTGCCAGGTTGCCAGGGAGGGAGGGAGGGGAAAAGAAAAAATCCTGAAAATTAAAATAATTTTTCAATATGTTAGATAAATATCAGGGCTCTGGAAGAGGTGTGCGAGCGGGCATGAGAAATATTTCAATTTTAAAAAATGGAAAACTTCATCAAAGGGCTGGCACGGGGCTGGCTGTGTGCAGGGAAGGGAGGCTGCTCAGAGCCTGGCTCGGAGCTGATGGGGACAGGCTGGGAGATCCTCCCAGCTGTGGTGATGCCATGGATGTTCCATCATTCCGGCATTATTGCAGCCCTGGAAGTGTCCCAGGCCAGGCTGGATGGGGCCTGGAGCAGCTTGGGACACTGGAAGGTGTCCCTGCCATGGCAGGGGTGGGATGGGATTTAAGGTTCCTTCCAACCCAAATAATTTTGGGAGGAACCAGTTCATCCTCTCCATGAACAAACATCCCAAAGTGGCCTAGACTCCAAAAATTCTACTTCTTACTGCATCTCCATCGGGGTGGGGTTCTTGTACCCCCCTGTCCACACAGGGTCACCATCACAGGAAGGTTTGGGTTGGAAGGGGCCTGAAATCCCACCCAGTGCCACCCCTGCCATGGCAGGGACACCTCCCACTGTCCCAGGCTGCTCCCAGCCCCAGTGTCCAGCCTGGCCTTGGGCACTGCCAGGGATCCAGGGGCAGCCACAGCTGCTCTGGGAATTCCAGCCCAGCCCCTCCCCACCCTCCCAGCCAGGAATTCCCAATTCCCAATATCCCATCCATCCCTGCCCTCTGGCAGTGGGAAGCCATTCCCTGGCTCCTGTCCCTCCATCCCTTGTCCCCAGTCCCTCTCCAGCTCTCCTGGAGCCCCTTCAGGCCCTGCAAGGGGCTCTGAGCTCTCCCTGGATCCTTCCCTTCTCCAGGGGAACATTCCCAGCTCTCCCAGCTTGGCTCCATGGCACAGAGGCTCCAGCCCTGCAGCTTTCCTGTGCTCCATGGGAAGCAGAGGGAGCAGGAGCAGCTCCAAGCAGAGCCATTTCCCCTTCAGGCTCTGCGCTGAGCACATCCAACCGTGCTGCTCGGCTCTATTATTTCTTTCCCCATGAATTGCCAGCTCAAACTCAAATGCATTAAAATTGAAAGTGAATTTTGAATGCAGCCCAATATTTTATCTGCAATCCTGTATCGTGTGTAATTTGCTTGGCCTGGAGCAGAGAAATCGCTCTTGTCGACTGCATTGAAAATGAGGCAAAGATAATGCCATGATTTTTTCTTTATTCTGGCTGATGGATGTTAAGCTGGCTACAAACTTGTGGTTTCCATGTCCTCAGGAGCTGAGCCAGGGGTCCAAACTGCCCCGAGCGCTGTCTGGGCACAGCCCAGGCACGGGCAGGATTTATGGGAACAGCACAAAGCCCCTGGGGCTGGTGGGCATCACCTGGACCAGCTTTGGACAGAGTTCTGGGAGGATTTTTGCTGGGAGAAGGCTCTTCCCCCAGAGGGTGCTGGGCACTGCCCAGGCTCCCCAGGGAATGGGCACGGCCCCGAGGCTGCCAGAGCTCCAGGAGCGCTTGGGCAGCGCTGCCAGGGATGCCCAGGGTGGGGTTGTTGGGGTGTCTGGGCAGGGCCAGGGGCTGGGCTGGGTGATCCCTGAGGGTTCCTTTCCCACTCAGGATACTCCCTGATTCCGTGACACCGGCCACGATTGCAGGGGTGTGAAAACGCTGCTCAGTGAGGTGGGAGGAGGGAACCACTGCCCAGGGAAGGCAGTCACTGAGCCCCAGCTCTGCGGGCCCTGTCTGTGCTGGCTGCCTCATTTTTCCTCATTAAGCAGCACCCAGCACTTGACAGAACGGGATTTTCCACGTGCAAGTTCTTGCAGATAATGAAGATTTGTTTGCAAGGATCTGAATAATTCCTGAGGTGCTTCCCCCAGTTGGCCGGGGCAGCGCCCGTCAAACCCAGCACAAAGCCCCTGCCTGGCTTTGGGAGGGTCCAGCAGAGCAAACTGGGATTACAGCAGCCTGTGCTGGCCCTGAACTCCTCTTGGAAGGATCCTGTGCTCCAAGTGCAGCCCACAGTCAGGAGAGCCAGGCTGGACACTGGGGCTGGGAGCAGCCTGGGACAGTGGGAGGTGTCCCTGCCATGGCAGGGGGGGCACTGGGTGGGATTTGAGGCTCCTCCCATGCCAAACCATTCCAGGATTCTGTGTTTCCTCCCACCTGCACCGAGGTCTAATGAGTTTTTTACGCAGTAATTGAGAATCACGGAACCACCAGGCTGGAAGAGACCTCCGAGATCACCAACCCACACCCCGACACCTCAGCTGAGCCACGGCACCGAGTGCCACATCCAATCTCTTTTCAAACAAATCCAGGGATGGCCGCTCCACCACCTCCCCGGACAGACCATTCCAGTGCTTCACCACTCTTTCCGTGAAAAACCTTTTCCTGATATCTGACCTGAATTTCCCTTGGCGCAGCCTGGAGAAGGAGCTGATGGGGCTGAGCTGGGTCAGCTCCGGGGGTAGCAGGGAGCGGAGCAGGGAGCAGGTCGGGTTTTGGGAGGGAAAGGCTGAATTCCTTCCCCAGCCTGGGCTGTGCTCACAGCCCTGCTCTCCCCGCAGCAGATTTGCTGTGCACCAGGGCTCTGATGGATCTCTGTGGCTCCCTGCGGTGCCCCAGGCACTGGGAAATGGGCAGGAGTTTATTTGTGATGACGCTGGCAGTGCACAACGAGTTTTAATGATCCCCATAAAAGATTTAGGGGGAACGGAGATGAGGAAGGGAAAGATGCAAATCTCAGGCCCTGCAGATCTCTAATATTGTTTTCCCTTCGGAAGGGAAATCACCACTAAATGTCCTCCACAGCTCGCTGTGGTTTGCCAGGAGCTGGGTTCTGCTCCTTTTGCTGCTTCCTCATGCACAGTTTCACTCTAAAAACGCAGTAAAATATCATTTACCCTTTCCTTCCTTGCCGTTTGCTCTGAGGTGGGAGGGACTGGGGCTGCACAGGGGTGGGCTGGGGTGGGCTCACACCGAGCCCTGTGGGATTTACCCCAAATAACTGCATTTAATCCCTGCTTCCCCTGGCCTGGGATCTGTTTTCCTCTGCCCTCCCTTGGGTGCTCACTGGGTGAAGCACATTGGTAACGAGCTCCTGCTCTCATGTGCAGCTCGCCAGCAGCCGGGGAATTCATGGAAATAGGTCGGATACTACAGGCAGAGCTGGAAGATCCTTTATCCTGTGCTGGGAAGCAAAAGCTCTGAAGGTTATGGCAATTTTTGCTGAAGCCTCACCATGTAATGTTTGGGTTAATCTTGGGGTGTCTTTGGGGCTGCAGCCCTTGGGATCCCACCCTGCTCCGTCCCCTCCCTTGGGAGATGCTTCCTGCCCTTTTTAAGAGTAGCTATTAATTTTGTTAGAGGAATTTTTAATTGGAATGGAGTATCCAGGTGATAAACTATGCAAATCTTGAGCCAGTGCCGTCCTTCCAGTGAGACACTCCAGCATTTGGGGGCAAAAGCTCCCCTTGCAGTCACCCCGACACTGCCGTTTTTGCACGGCCCATAAACCCCGGTCCCTTTCACTCCAGAGGGGGCATTTCCATGGAACGCTGCCTTTCCATTGCTGCACACATCTCCCGTTTGATTTGGCGTGGGACACATCAGCCTTGGCTTTTGGAGACGAGGGTAGAGCCTGCAGGGCACGAAAATGAGTTCTAAACACCTTTTTTTTGGTCATTTGCTGCTCTAGCATGATGCCTTAGGTTTGAACTTTGATGTTTTTCCAACCCTGCCCTGCCCCGGGTGTGACTCTGCAGTGCCTCGCGCACTGGCAGCCGCTGCTCTCTCACGCTGCTCACACACAACAAACCTCGCTGGGTTCGCTCTCCAGGGACACCTCGATCGTCCCAGGCCCCAAAATGTGTACACGAAAGCCTTGAGAGGAGGGGCAAACTCAGGGTAATCACATCATTAACTGAAGCTTTAATTGGCGAATTAACCCTGATATGCAAATGACCCAAACCTGTAACAGTGTGAAGAGCCCGTGACCCATCTTGGGTGTCACCTCTGGCCTGCCCAGGGTGCGCCTCTGAGGGCCCTTCAGTAAATCCCTGCCTTTATTCCCTTGTTCCTGTCTGGCTTCTGTTTTTAGGTGGCCACTTCAAGGCATCAAGCAGGGACGGGTTTGGAAGGAACATAGGATCAGGAGTTGCATTTTCCATGGTTTGGCATGGAATTATTGCAGGAGATGGAGCCCCTGCCTGGGATAATTCCCCCAGCCCGGCCTTTATTCCCCACATCCACCAGTGGATTTGATGGATGTGTCTGGTGGTGAGGGCTGAACCCCGCTCAGAGCGGATTTGGGGGAAGAGGTAACAATTAAATAGCCAAGGGCTGATCCCAGCAAGCAAATCTGGGCTCCCACCTAAACCACAGTGCTGGGAAAGGTCTGACTCCTGCCAGGTTTGGAAGAAAATCACCACTTTATGGCATCATAGGATCATGGAACTGTTTAGGCTGGAAAAGCCCTCTAAGATCCTTGGGTTCAACCATTCCCAGCACAGCCAAGGCCACACTGCCCCATGTCCCCAGGTGCCACATGCACAGGGCTTTAAATCCCTCCGGGGCTGGGGACTCAGCCCTGCCCTGGGCAGCTGTGCCAGGCCTGGACAGCCCCTTTGGGAAGACATTTTCCCAATATCCAACCTGAGCCTCCCCTGGCCCAGCCTGGGGCTGTTCCCTCTCCTCGTGCCCCTGTTCCCTGGGAGAAGGATCCTCCCTCCTGTCAGGGAGTTGTGCAGAGCCAGAGGGTCCCCCTGAGCCCCTTTTTCTCCAGGCTGACCAAGCTGTCCACGAGCACATCCCGACTTCCCTCTCCCAAGTGCATCCCTGCCCTCCTCCAATGGGAACTGTCACGTTTTCCACCCAACAAGAGAGAACAATTCGAGTTTCATCTGCAGCGAATTTGCATCTGTTTTACTGAACACATTTTGAAATATTCTCTTGTCCTGGAGTGCCTCCAACAGCCTCTGTGGCAAATATGATTTTCTCGTTATTGCCAGGTTATTGTTAAAAAGTGATGATTAAAGAAGGAAGACAGAGCTTTCAGGCTGGATTAGCCCCTGCTCCAGGGTGTTTTGTCACCTCCTCTCCCACGGGGCACATGGGGAGTGTGGGGTCCTCTGACAGCCACCATGGACACGCAGTGGTGCGGGCAGGGATGGAAAAAAAGGAGAAACAGAGATAGGTATGAAACAACAGGGAACAGTTCTGTGCCAGGGACACCAAACACACCCCACGAGGGCTGGCTGGCCACAGTCTGGTGCCACCTCCCGACATTTAAAGCCGCCAGAGGGAGGGGGAGGAGGGAGCCGGGGAGGAGCAGCTCCAGCAGGGAATCAGGTGCTTTGCCACGTGTTGATTTTCCTCCATTTGCTTTCATGATCTGAGGCAATTATCAATTCCATCGATAAATTCGACTTTCCCTGACGGTGCTGGCATCACCTTCTCCCAGGGAAGGACCACGCTGTGAGCTGAGGGAGTATGACAATAAAAACAGGGAGAAGAATCCCAGCTGAGGTTGGAAAGCCCCTCCCAGCCCATCCAGTCCCAGCTGTGCCTGACCCCACCCTGTCCCCAGCCCAGAGCCCTGAGTGCCACCTCCAGGAATTCCTGGGACACCTCCAGGGATGGGCACTCCAAACCTCCCTGGGCAGCCCCTGCCAAGGCCTGAGCACCCTTTCCATGGGGAAATTCCTGCTGATGTCCACCCTGAGCCTCCCCTGGCCCAGCCTGAGGCCGTTCCCTCTCCTCCTGTCCCTGTTCCCTGGGGAAGGGCAGCACAGGGGAAACAGGGAAGTTCAAACCGAGTAAAATTCAGCCTCTTTGCTCCCAAAGCCTTTTCCAGGGGCACCTGCTGCATTCCCGGGATGAATCCCAGCTGCCTCAGGGCTCTGTAATGAGGTGTGTCCCAGGTTAAGGCGGATTAGGGGTGATTACAGCTCCCACTGTGCTGCTGTAGCAGGGCTAATGATCTCAAGTGTTTATTTCATGCTCCATTTCTACAACTAAATGGCTGCAATAGATAATGGGATTATTCCAGCCTTTTTCAGCTCCAGGCTGATGGCCATAAGGAACACGGGAAGTGTCATTATTAGGGGAAAAGTGCTGCTCAGGTATTTTGTGGTCATTAAGTGTTCAATCAGAACATTTATGTGTGGTGGAAACAAATAAACCGAGGAAAATAATAACTTAGGAGTTACTAACACTTTACACAGTCATCTGAGTAACTCCCAGGAGTCATCTGAGTAACTCCCAGGAATTTTTCGGGACTGTAATTGATGGATGCTCTGCCCACTCTCGGAATATATAAAGCCTGATTTTGCCATGAGACACTCCTCGAGTTTTGTTCTTTCCCTGGGTGATTGATGGCCCATTCCAATGGAAATGGCTCTGTGATTCCATGGATCTCCTGGCTCCCTGCAGACTCCCAGGACTGACACAGGGGCTGGGTACCTCTGAGTCACTGCCGGCGTCCTTGGCACATTTATGGTGAAGAGACCCAGGAACTGCAGCTCCCATACTCTGGTGAGTGGAGATTTTCTCCCTCCAGCTCAGATTTCAGGCTGGGAGAGGGTGGAACAGCTCCTGGAGAGCGGGGTGGTGTCCCAAGCCTGGCAGTGTTGAAGGGGCATCAGGATAATCACAGAATCCTGGAATATCCTGAGCTGGAAGTGACCCACAAGGATCGTCCAGTCCAACTCCTGCCCTGCACAGGACATCCCAGAAATCCCATCATGGGCCCTCAACAGCTTTTGGACAGCCTTGAGGGGACCTGAGAGTTTGGAACAGATGATCAATGTAGAATCCCAGAATCCTGGAATGGTTTGGGATGGAAGGGACCTTAAATCCCACCCAGTGCCACCCCTGCTATGGGCAGGGACACCTCCCACTGTCCCAGGCTGCTCCAAGCCCTGTCCAACCTGGCCTTGGACTTGTAGGTCCCTTCCAACTGAAATATTCTATTAAATATTAAATATAAAATACATCTATGAAATAAATTAAATATATTAACATATATAAAATACGTATATTTGGGGCAGCTTTCTGTTTTACCATCCCAGTCTATGCAAAATGTGCATCCAGCACACCCTGATTTTACCTGCACAAACTGGGCCTCCGTGCAACTTATCCAGTGGGGATCCAGATCCAGGATTTCCCATTTTAGTGGGAAGGGAAGCTGCGGGATTGAGGAGAGCCCTCAGCACTGAGCAAATACAGGAAACCCTCCCAGCCATCCCAGAGGGAGAGGGCCCTCATTCCTGGAAGTGTTCCTTCTACCTTCGGTCTCTCGGCTGAACCCTCCTGCACCAACACTCTCCGCAGGTCTGTGTGTAACCAGCTGGAAAAACAACCAGAAAATACCTTTTTTTCTGCTTTGCTGGTTCTCCCAACCCCTGCACGCTCTGCTTTCATTCACAGGAAAACTCCCAGCGAGTTCCTTGTGAGTGGGGAGGCAAATCCCGGCTGGAAGGGTGGTAAATCCCAGCTGGGAGGGGGTGGTAAATCCCAGCTGGGAGGGTGGTAAATCCCAGCTGGAAAGGGGTGGTAAATCCCAGCTGGAAAGGGGTGGTAAATCCCGGCTGGAAGGGTGGTAAATCCCAGCTGGAAAGGGGTGGTAAATCCCAGCTGGGAGGGTGGTAAATCCCAGCTGGAAAGGGGTGGTAAATCCCAGCTGGAAAGGGGTGGTAAATCCCAGCTGGAAAGGGGTGGTAAATCCCGGCTGGAAGGGTGGTAAATCCCAGCTGGGAGGGTGGTAAATCCCAGCTGGAAAGGTGGTAAATCCCAGCTGGAAGGGTGGTAAATCCCAGCTGGAAGGGTGGCAAATCCCAGCTGGAAAGGGGTGGTAAATCCCAGCTGGAAAGGTGGTAAATCCCAGCTGGAAAGGGGTGGTAAATCCCAGCTGGAAAGGGGTGGCAAATCCCAGCTGGGAGGGGGGTAAATCCCAGCTGGAAGGGTGGTAAATCCCAGCTGGGAGGGGGGGTAAATCCCAGCTGGGAGGGTGGGTGCTGAGGGGCAAGAATGAGCTGAGCTTTAATATCCCTTCAACCCAACCTGTTCTGTGGGAAACATTTGCTTATTTAAATTACTTAATTCTGTTTAATGAACTTTGCCGTAGATTAATGGACGCGGACCTGAGATATTTGTAAGGATGTTTTCCAAAATGTGTTAGCATGGAGAAAAATGATCCAGGGAAGGAGGGCAGTGCCTCAGATATAATATTTATGTTCTGACTGATGGCAAGGGGAAAGGTGAGGGGAGGGAGGACTGGCAAGCACAGGGGCAGCGCTTTATGCCACTGCCAACTCCAGGTGCTGGGGACAGAATGAAACCTTGGAAAGGAATAATCAGTTCTGGAAAGGCTGATAATTATAAGGGCAAGGCAGGGCAGCATTTCCATAGATACACAGTGGTGCTTCCAGGGAAAAGGGAGTCAGGATGGTGCAGGGTGGTGTTCCCAGTACACGTGAGGGAGGAAATTTAAGGATGGGGCAATCAGTTGATTAATATCCATTTACGTTAAAAAAAAAGTAAAATACATAAAATAAATTCTTTGAGTGCTGTGTGCTCAGAGTGGTCAGTGTGTCCCTCTGCAGAGGTGAGGGACAGAGAGCATCGTCCTGGAGAGGGGCCCAGGGTCACTGCAGGGTGGGGGACGTGGAAAAACACTGGGAAGGAGGGCAGGGATGAAGGGAAGGGGAACCTCAGCTCCACTGTCTCTTATCTCTGCACTCCACACACGGCCATGATGCCAGCGGGTCCTGCAGGCACCAGGCCCCACAGCGGCCCCAAAGCAGCCCCAAAGC
>VXBT01011144.1:24318-78065 GCA_013400235.1 Oriolus oriolus
ATTCCATCCCATCCCATCCCATTCTACTCCATTCCATCCCATCCCATCCCATTCTACTCCATTCCATCCCAATCCATTCCATCTCATTCTATCCCATTCCATTCTGTTCCATCTCATTCCATTTCATTCCATCCAATCCATTCCATCCCATCCCGTTCCATCCCATCTCATCCCATTCCATCCCATTCAATCTCATTCCATTCCATTCCATCCATTCCATCCCATTCCATTCTATCCCCTCCCATTCCATTCCCTTTCACTCCATCTCATCCCACTCCATTCTAAACAGAATTCCAGACTGGTTTGGGTTGGAAGGGACCTTAAATCCCACCCATTCCCACCCCTGCCATGGCAGGGACACCTCCCACTGTCCCAGGCTGCTCCCAGCCCCATCCAGCCTGGCCTTGGGCACTGCCAGGGATCCAGGGGCAGCCACAGCTGCTCTGGGAAATCTCTCCCAAGGCCTCCCCACCCCACTGTAAAAACCTCCTCCTCATCCCTGAAATAAATCAGCCCCTTTTTCTATGAAATGTCCTTTCCCTCGCTCTGGTTCTCCTCCCCCACCTCTCTCCGTGGTCCTGCAGGATCCTTTCCCAAGGCACCACCTCCCCAGCCCCCAGGGTGCTGGGGGCTCTCCCACCCGGCACCACCGCCTTGCACAGGTGGCTCCGGGCCCAAAGCAAACCCATCACACTTGAAAACACAAACCCTAAAGATTTACACTCCGGAAAGAAAACACAAAGTCCCAAGATTTCCAGTGGGGTTTTCAGATCCCACAACTTCAAGCCAATTTCAGGAACACCGGCAGCCTTTTGACTCCGTTTCAGACACTTAGTCGTGGTTTTATGTCTGATTTATTTCTGAGGGGCTACACAGCGCTTTTGGTTTCTTCCCTTGAACCTGGAGTTTTATGTTTTTATGGATTTTAAAGGAAATTTACAGCAGCACTAAGGCATTGCTTTTTGAAGCAGGGGATTCAGGGAGAAGTGAGCATAAAAGTGTGGTTTGTGCTGGAAATCTGCATCCTCCTCTCCAATGCAAGTCCATTTGATGTTCTGAAGTGCTGCAAAAGACAAACTGTTCGAAACCTGCAGCGGGAGATGAAAGCAACTGGGAAGATTTACAAATCTGGAATAGAAATTGCACGATGAAAGACAAAAGGATTCCTTGGTGAGGGCTCCCAGCTCCCTGGGTCACTGCTGATCTCCCAGCTCCACCAGGAGCTCCCCCGATCCTGCAGCTTCCAGCTGAGCTCTCCCTGTCCAAGGCACTTTGCTCCAGTAGTTGACCAATTACTGGGGCTTTGTGGGTCCCAGGTGTGTTTGGGAGCCAGTCCTTTCATCCTTCTCCCCAAAAACCATCTCCTTTTCAAACAGTGGCAGTGCCTCAGCAGCCTCCTGGACATTCCCTCCCCAGATACTGGTGTAAAAAAAAAGCCTTGTGGGGTTTCAGACCGAGAGCACAGGGGGTTGGGGTTTATCCAGGCAGTTTGCTGCTGGAAGTTTTGCCATTTTCCAGCCTCTCCTGTGCTCCTGGCCCTTCCTCTGGGGTGGGAAGCACCAGCCCACCTGCACAGACACCACAGGGGCTTAAGGAAATCAGCAGCTCCTCGGCCAAGGCTTTTCCAGAGGCAAAGGTGGAAAAGGGTGAAGGTCCCAAATGCCAGAGCTTCAAGCTGGATGGGGTTTGGAGCAACATCATCCATGGAAGGTGTCCCTGCCCGTGGCAGGGGTGGCACTGGGTGGGCTTTAAGGTCCCTTCCCACCCAAACCCTTCTGGGCTTCTGAGGTAAGCCCAGATCTTATCACAGATAAGATAATTCACTGGCATTTACCCCTTGATTCTTCATTCCCATTTTTATTTTCCTGGGTGGCTCGAAAACTGTGGAGGGATTTCAGAGGGATGGGGCTGCACCTGCCCAGCTCCTCCCCACAGCAGCATTATCCCGCTGTTCCCATCTTCCCTTTGCCCTTTGGTCCACCTGAATGTCCCCTTTGGATGGGGACGTGTCCCTGGGGCAGCACATCAGCCCAGCAGATCCAGCTGTGCCCAGGGAGGGGAGGGGAGGGGAGGGGAGGGGAGAGACCCACCCCACCCCACCCAGCAGAGGGTGCAGGTTTGGATTAAATCCAGCACTGACTGCATCTCCTGCTTTACAAACAACAGGAACGCTTGTTTTGGAAATAACTGGAAAATTTTAAAGCCCAAATTCCTCTCTGAGAACAATGTTCTCACTTATCTCCCGGAGCCTCGCAGATATCAGCACTCTGGGTGCCGTCACCTGGCAGTGGCAGGTGACAGATAAGGTGACACAGCCTGCTCACCACTTCCCTGATGCTTTTCCTTCCCTTTTTCCCTCCTCAAGCCACCTCTGGAGCAGAGAAACCTCAAGGAAAATCCGTGTGCAGTGGCCACACACTCAAAATACACAAAGCAGCTCGGAAGCAGCAAAGGGAGCCGAGCACTTTGGAGAACCCCCTGCATTTCCTGCGGGATGATGGGACTGGGATGTTTCCTGGTGATTTGCTTTCAACGCCAGGAACTTGGGCTCAGCCAAACAAGGAGGGACAGATTCAAGTGCCCACAGGATTCCTCCTTGGCAGCTGGCACCTGAAGCACGTTCCCTGGGATCTGGAAGAGCCTCTCCCAGGTGAAACCTCCCGCAGGTTCTCCAGCTGGAGTGGAAGTGGGGTTGAAAAGGGAGACGTTTGCAGAAGGGAGGGAGAGATGTGTCAGGGTAGAACACTCAGGGTGTCGAATCCCTTCTGTTCCTACAAAAGCCCTCTGGAGCCACCCTGGCTTTTCTGAGCACCCCAACCCCTCTGTGCTGATGGAGCAGGTGGAGAGATTCTCCACACAGCACATTCCAAGTTCCTGGCCCTCGGGAGCTCTGTGCAGGAGGAATTGCTCATCCTGGTGAGTCTGAGCTGTTGGTTTGATGCTGGCCAGGAGCTGAGTGTTTATGTTGGTGGGGGTGAAAGGAAATACCTGTTCAGGCTTCAGAACTGTGCCTCAGCAGCCTCTCAGCTGAGGGAGGAGGGTGGAGTTCACGTGGTTTTAAGTGCTTGAAATGATTTGATATTTTCCCTCTGGAAAAGCTTTTTAAAAATTATGGTTTTTTCTGAAAATGCCCTGAATCTGGAGTGTCACTCCTTTTATAAAACTCATTTGCCATGAGGGCCAAAACTTCGTACCAAATGAGCCAAACAAAAAGCAAATCACTTGTTAACAACCAGAGTAGGAATTTTCTGTTCCTCCTTCTGCTCAGGTGAGCTCAGGGAGATGTTTCTGGAGGGGCCTTGATGAGCCCAAGTGATCTGAGGCAGGATGAGGAGAACGTGTTTACCTGGACACATCTGGGAGCACGGATCCGTGGAAAGGGACCTCAGCTATGGCCTGGGAATAAATCCGTGTGCAGGACACCTCTGTGGCAGGAGAGGAGTTTAACCTGCAGGTGATGGAGAGGAAGCATCCAGAGAAAAAGCAGAGTGAGGAATTGTGGAGGACTGAAATCCCCTCAGGGCTCCAGCTGTGGAGCTGCCCTGTGTTTTGGAGTGGGAATAGGGAAGGCCTGTGGTGTGGGAGAGTGTGGGAATGCCCTGTGGATCAGGGGTGAGGAGAAATTGAGGTGCCTGTGGAAAGGGACAGCCGAGGAAGGGCTGTTTCAGTCCGTGGGTCTGGTGTTTGTTTGTGTAAATTATTTTCTGGCCTTAATTCCTGAGGTGCCACCAAGTTCAAGCTGGTAACTTACTGGTCTGCTGCATTTATTTCCATTAAAACCAGGAACTCAGCTCTATTTCAGTGAGGCAACTGCATTTTCCTTGTTCCCTCCACAGGAAGTTAAAGGGGTGGGAATGATCTGTCCCCGTTTCCTTGGAAAACAGTGCTCATCCAACGGCACATCAAACCTCCCCAGGTCTGTGGCAGAATAACAAACCATTTGTTTGCAGAGCAGGCTTTGGAGCTGATTGTTGTAATTGAGGATGCAGCAGAGAGGCTCCGAGCTTTTGCCAATTTCTCGGGCTCCTGCAATTTTCTCCCGGGAGCTGATTGCCAGCGAGAGCCGTGGCACCTTCATTAGCTCCTCCTGAACTTTCCGGGGAGCTGGGAAAGCAATCACTGCGTGTTGGGAGCGGGGAGGGAGGGGCTTTGTTTGCTTGTCACAATTCCAGACAGTGGCCCCGCACGGAGGACGGGAATTGTTTTCTTTCCACTCCTATTTCCGAACTCGGCCCAAATGGAAAATCCCAAACGCACCTGCAAACCCTAAATCACTGCTGCCCCTGGAGCAGCGCAGGGGGCATGGGCTCAGCTCCTCTGCCAAGCTGGGCAGGGCCTGGCAGCAGGAGGGACATGGAAATGGGCCTCTGGGAAGGGGTTTGGGAATTCCTGGAGGTGGCACTCAGAGCTCTGGGCTGGGGACAGGGTGGGCATCGGGCACAGCTCGGGCTCCATGGGCCGGGAGGGCTTTTCCAACCTCAGGGATCCCGGGATTCTGAGAGGATGGGACCAGAATCCACTGCAGCTCACCACAAACATCAAGCAAGGCTCTGTTTTTCCATGAGAGCCAGGTTTTCCAAGGCCGGATTCCCTTTCCTCACCCCCTCTTTTGATCTGCTCGGCATTCCCATCCTGGATCAGGGATTTCATTCCTTCCCAACCTCAAGGATCCTGTGATTCCTCACTGGGCACTAAGGGCAGGTGGCCCAGCCTCTCTGCAGTGCTCTCAAGTGTTGCACTCATCAAGGCTGCTGAATAATTTAGGCAGATTTATTTCACTTTTGTGGTTCATTATCTTTCCTTGATCTCTCAGCTCCCTGCCTCGCTTTTTCTGACCACGCACCAGACAATTATTCCTGGAGCCCAGGAGGTTCAGAGAGAGCCCCCAGGCTGCTCCAAGGCTGGGGCTCTGCCCAGCCCTGCTGTTGATGCCTGCCCACGGAAGGTGTCAGGATTAATGAAAAGCACGGGGTGGGTGCCCAGCCCTTGCTGGCCCTTCCAAAGTCTGTTTTTAACACGTAAATTTTTGAAGAAAGAGCTCCTGCCTCGCTCAGGGGTGCCCTCGGCGCCCACCCATCCCATTTCTCTGCCATGCTTGTGTTCCCTGTGGGTGCAGGATCCCTGTGGGTGCTGGAAGTGTTCACAGAGCAAGTGCTGCCTGCAGGGCACGCTGCCCGTGCTGCCAGGCTGAGGAGCAGGGACAGCGGCTCCTTCTCCCCGTCCGCAGCCCCAGCACTGACCCCACGGTCCCTCCTGCTCCTGCCTGGAGCCGTGAGCTCCGTGCTGCTGTGCAGGGAGCGGCATTCCCTGCTCCAGAGCTGCGGGAGAGGGCTCTGCTGCTGCTGCTGTCCCAGGCCTTGCTGCTGTGCCCGGGGCTGGGGATGCTCAGTGGGTCAGTGGCAGCCCCAGCAGTGCTGAGGGATGGTTGGACTCCATGGCCTGGGAGGGCTTTTCCAGCCTCATGGGATCCCAGATTCCCGTGGTGGAGCAGGGGCTTTGTCCCAGTGGGAGCCCGGAGCCCCAGAGCGGAGGGGTGAAGGATCCACCCCACAAACACGGTCCTGGTGTGCCCCCCTCCTGCCCAGCCACCTCTGCCTTCTCCATGGGGCTGCTCCCCATTCCTGCTCCCCTCGGGAATGCCTGGGCTCCAGGGATGAGCCATCGCTGCGTGCAGGGGACCGGTGTGGGGAAGGAGCTGAGCAGGGACAGGGCGCAGGGACCGGCTGCAGAGCCTGGGAGAAAAGATGCTCCTGGACCCCGGGACTGTAAACCCAGAAATTTGTGGTGCTTCAACAAAGCCTTTCACAGAGATGTGAAACTACTGAGGTGTCAGGAGAACCTTTTGTTTAAAATCATGGAGTGGTTTGGGTGGGAAGGGACCTTAAATCCCACCCAGTGCCCCCCCTGCCATGGCAGGGACACCTCCCACTGTCCCAGGCTGCTCCAAGCCCCAATGTCCAGCCTGGCCTTGGGCACTGCCAGGGATCCAGGGGCAGCCACAGCTGCTCTGGGCACCCTGTGCCAGGGCCTCCCCACCCTCCCAGGGAAGAATTTCTCCCTAATTTCTGATCTAAATCTCCCCTTCTTTGCTGTGTTTTTAGGGCAAGTCTTGGAGCTGTCCCTGGCACCCTGCCCCTTTCACTCTGCAGACACAAATCTCTCTCTTTCTGCAGCTCCTGAACTCACCCGAGTGTCATTTGGCAGCTGGAAGGTTTCTCTCTCTGTTTGTTAAATACTTTTCCAGGGTATTTATCTGCAGCATTAGAACGAGGAATTAAACCATGGAGGATCCTCCTGCTGCACCCTGGGGGGAAGAGTCTCTTACAGGATTCAGCCCTTGCTGGCACACTCTGCACCTGCTGTGCTTGCTGGGGCTGTGGGATGAACCCAGAGCTGCTGGAAGCACAGGGAGGTGCCCCAAACCCTGCGTGTGCCCTGCTGGGGATGGGCTGGGAGCAGTGTCCTGCCCCAGGGAGGGGATCCCCAGCTCCGTGGGGTGAGCTGGCACCAAAAGAATGCCCCAGGGGAGCAGTTCTGGTGACTTTCATGGAGTGAGGGAGGGCTGGAGTGGTGGGACTGCTTTGCTCAGGCACCTGGAGGTCACTGCTGAGCCCAGCAGGGCAAACACCAGCTCCAAGGAACAAACCCTCCCAGGGATCTCAGCCCGAGCAGGGAGTGGGGCTGCAAGGCTGGGGAAGGCTTCCCAAAGGGAACAAGCTCTTCTCTGAGCAATCACATTGAACTTGCCAGCCTTCTGAATCCTCAGCCTGCTGCTCCAAACTCCTTTGTGCTGCCTGTGGAGCAGCAGGGAGAGCCCTGCCCTGGCTGCTGCCTCAGCACTCGCAGGGACACCTTTCCACGGGAATAAAGTGTCCTCAGCAGTTCTGCAGGAGTGTCAGGCACAGCCAGCCCGTTCCACACAGTCTGAATGCCTCTGAGTCCGTTCTGGGCTTGAATAAATGGTTCTGCTTTCTGCTGCAAGGGGCTTGAGCTCCTTAAAAATAAACCTGTGTTGTGTAATGGATTCTATTAACAGCACAGCCAAGGGCTTGGCAAGCAATAAACGGTGTTTCGGTGTTGTCACGAGGGAGTGAATGTGCTGAGGGCTCCTGGGTGGCTTTCTTTGGGCCAGAGCTGGATTTGTTGTTAGCCTGGTCCTCGATTTTGGGGTGTGGTGGATGTTCTTCCTCAGCTTCTGCTGGGAGTGGCTGGGCCAGAAGGTTGGGGCCGTTCCTGTGGCATCTGGGTCACTGGAGGGGACACAGCTCCTGAGAGACTTAAAGTTTTATTTACAAGTTTATTAATCTTAGATTGTATAGAATCGTGGAATGGTTTGGGTTGGAGGGGACTTACAGCCCATCTCACTCTGTTGGAAATAATACAACTTTTAAAAGTTAAATTCCACCCCTGCCATGGGCAGGGACACCTCCCACTGTCCCAGGCTGCTCCCAGCCCCAGTGTCCAGCCTGGCCTTGGGCACTGCCAGGGATCCAGGGGCAGCCACAGCTTCTCTGGGCACCCTGTGCCAGGGCCTCCCCACCCTCACAGCCTGGAATTCCTGCCCAATATCTTATAAGTCTTAATGATCCCATTAAAGACTTACAGCTTTAATGAAGTCTTTGCAGACAAGTGATGGCTTCAGGAGGAGCCTTGTTGGTTGTTGGAAGGAGGTGAGGTGGTGGCTCAGCCACGCTGCCAGCGCTGGTTTTTTAATAAAATTTATTGTTGACACATCTGGGGGCTGAACTCGGCCCCAAAATGTGGGGCTTGTGCAGGTGGTGGGAACTGGAGACTTCTCAGTCTCCCTCCTCTGTGGTTCTTGAAGTTGAAAAGGGAGATTTTTGCTTTTCTTTTTGCTTGCCTGGGTTATAACTCCCTGTCATTGTGACATGCTCCATGATCAGACAACAAATACCCACTTAACCTCCTTGGTAGGAAGAGACAGCCCTGGCAGAGCAGAGATTCCCCTGAGGTCTCCTGGTGGAGCTGCTGGAGCCCTGCCCTGCTCCCCAGCCCACCCAGAGCCTCCCTGAGCAGCCACCCTTCCCCAGGCTTCATTTTCTAACAGCACAAACAACAAAAACTGCTGAAAGCTGACTGGAGAAAGCTATTTTTAGATATCCCTCCAACATTCCTGACCCCATATTCCCGTGGGCTCGGGCAGGTGGAGGTGTCCCTGCCCCCTTCCAGCTGGGAATGCCCATTTATCTCACCCAGCTGTAGCCTAGTGTCCATGGCTGCAGGAATGCTGGAGGGAGAAGGAAGCAGAGCATCCCTGGCATGCAGAATAACGAGCCTTTCCTCATCTTGCCTCATTTTAAAATGAGATTTTTTTAAATTTAAAAATCAGATTTTTTTTTTTTTTCTGTGGGGTACAGACTCTCCTGTCCGAGCTGTGCTGGATCCTGTCTGTGCCCTGCCGGTGCTGGCTGCTCTGTGCTGCTCTGGCAGGGCCTGGGAGCTTTTCCTGCCCCAAATAAAACAGCAGCGGGTTTAAACCCCCCCTCATGCTTCAGGCAGCAGTTATTAGTGAAACCCAGGCAGGTTTTGGCAGCATTCACTGGTGCTTCGTGACTATTTATGTTCAACTAATAGCTTTTCTTTCCCCCCCCAAATTCCTGTGATTTTTGGAGGCTTCCACGAAGCCCAGGGCAGCAGTTTCTGGAATGGCCCAGCCTCATTAGGGTGATGCATGGGAACGTCCATACTAATGAGGAGTCACGGGGAGAGGGTGAGGCCTTAGGTTTTACTTTTATATGTTTTGAATTCTCTGCTGCCTGGTGTGTAACTCTGAAGTTTCCTGTGGCCTGTCAGCTGCTGCTCCCTCATGCTAAGATAGACTTGGGTTCGTTCTTCCCGGGGCTGCCACTTGGCAGGTGGTGCTTTTAGGGGCAGGAGAGCAGGGCAGGGAGCAGGGCTTTGGGGGGCTCCAGGGGGGCTGATCTGTGCAGGAGCAGAGCTTTTCCCCTGGCTGTTACCGGGGTTTAACCCCAGCTGCCAAACAATCCCCCCCCAGCCTCTCACTCGGTCTCCCAGCGGGATGGGGAGGGATCTGGGAGGGCACAAGTGAGAAAATCCGTGGGTTGAGATAGACAGCTTGAGAGGAAAAGCAAACCAAGGCTTTAATTCCCCACTTCCCGCGGTGTTCAGCCATCCCCTGGACAGCAGGGCTCCAGCACACGGCTTGGGAACGCAAACCCCACCCCCCAAAACGTGCCCCATGCCTGTCCCCAGCTCTCCATGCTGAGCACAGTGTCCTGGGGGCTGGGGCATCTCTGGGGGCAGTCGGGATCAGCTGTCCCAGCTGTGCCCCCCCAGCCCCCGGTGCCCCCAGCCCCTCGCTGTGGGGTGGGTGCGCAGCAGAGCAGCCCTGGCACCGCAGCAGGTGCTGCCCAGCAGGGCCTGGCACATCCTGGGGGATGCAGATCCCAAACACAGCCCCACTTATCGGGCAGGAACACCCCCAGAACCCCAGCCCAGCCCCCCTCCCGTGGCTTGCTCTGCACCCAACCCNGGGATCTGGGAGGGCACAAGTGAGAAAATCCGTGGGTTGAGATAGACAGCTTGAGAGGAAAAGCAAACCAAGGCTTTAATTCCCCACTTCCCGCGGTGTTCAGCCATCCCCTGGACAGCAGGGCTCCAGCACACGGCTTGGGAACGCAAACCCCACCCCCCAAAACGTGCCCCATGCCTGTCCCCAGCTCTCCATGCTGAGCACAGTGTCCTGGGGGCTGGGGCATCTCTGGGGGCAGTCGGGATCAGCTGTCCCAGCTGTGCCCCCCCAGCCCCCGGTGCCCCCAGCCCCTCGCTGTGGGGTGGGTGCGCAGCAGAGCAGCCCTGGCACCGCAGCAGGTGCTGCCCAGCAGGGCCTGGCACATCCTGGGGGATGCANGGCAGGAACCCCCCCAGACCCCCAGCCCAGCCCCCCTCCCGTGGCTTGCTCTGCACCCAACCCCATCTCCCAGGCAGCGCCTCCCAGCCCGTAATTAACGCCGGGCCCGTAATTCCTGTGTGTGGGTAGAGGAGCTGCTCAGCTCAGTGAGCACTAAAAATAGAGCTCAGTTAAACCCCCAGCCAGCTCACGAGCTCGGTTACATTAAATGTTTAATTAACAAATTTTCCCTGCGTTACTTATGGCTGTTTATTCATCTATTGCTGTGTTTCGTGAATGATCCTGAGCAGCCCGTGCTTGTTTTGTCATGTTTGTCATAAACCCTAAATTAGATTTCTTTGTCGAGCGGGGCGACATCAATGACTTTTTTTTTTTATTATTATTTATTTTGTAATGGGCTCTGGGAAAGGTTTTTCTTTCTTTCTCATTATAATGGAGCCATCCATTTCTTTTGAGGCATTGGCTGTATAAATCTAAAAGCTCTCAAAATGCCTCATTTCAGCTTTAATAGGCAGCCGGATTTTTTTGTTTGGGAAGTACAGGAGGTGTGGGATTGTGCTTGCAGTGAGTGAGGGTGAGCAGAGCCGCGAGTCCCCTGCAGGGATCTGCCACCAGCTGGGCTGGGGACGCCCCGTCCCTCCCTCCTCGTCCTCTGCTCGTCCCCACAGCAGGACAGGGACCTAAGGGAGGTCACAGCCCGAGAAATCCCTTTGCTCTTTTGGGGGGCAGGGTTTGGGTCGTGGGTTTGGGTGGCAGCAGAGAAAACGAGGAGAGAGGAAGAGGCAGTTTGGTCCTTTTGGGGTGAAATTTGTGTCTCTATCTGCACCTGAGCCAAGGCCAGGCTGGATGGGATCGGGGCACCCTGGGACAGTGGGAGGTGTCCCTGCCCATGGCCAGGGTGGCACTGGGTGGGCTTTGAGGTCCCTTCCAAACCCAAAATTATGATTATGGGGGAATCCCCATCCCTGGAGGTGTCCCAGGAATTCCTGGAGGTGGCACTCAGAGCTCTGGGCTGGGGACAGGGTGGGCATCAGGCACAGCTGGGGCTCCGTGGGCTGGGAGGGATTTTCCAACCTCAGGGATTCTGTTATTCCAGGAAATCTTTTGTTCCCCTTTCCTGCCGCTGTTGGTCCCTCCTGGGGCAGGTTTCCACCTGCGGGGAGAGGCCCCTGGGTCTCTCTGGGTGCCAGGCCTGGAGCTGGGTGGCACTGCTGACCTGGAGGTGCTGCTCCTGTTCTGCCTCTCAGGGGCACTTCCCACAGCCCCGAGGTTTGCTCCCTGCACCAGGGATTTCAGCCTGAACCTCTCATCGTGTGGGTTTGGGACTCCTGAAGCATCAGAATTTGGAGCTGCTGCCCATTCCTCATTTGGCAGCTTCAGCTTAGCACATTTATTTTTAATTGAATATTTTTATTTTGTTTTATTATATTTTGTTTTAATTTTTATTTTATTTCCATTTTCTATTTTCTTTTTAATTTCTTTTAAATTTCATTATTTCTTATTTATGATTTTTTATTTAATTGTTTTTATTTAATTTTTTTACTGTTTATTTTGTTTATTTTGTTTATTTTATCTTCTTTTTTATGGTTTGTTTTTAAATTTATTGTTGAATTTTAAAAATTTTATTGGGTTTTAAAAATTTTTATTTTTATATCTTCTTTATTTTATTTTTTAATTTAATTTTACTTTTTTTACCTTATTTCATTTTATTTTCTTATTTAACTTAATCTTATATTATACTTTAATTTTATTGCATCTCACCTAATATTACTTTACCTTATTTGCTACTATATTACTTTATTTGATATAATTTTCTTTTTAATTTAATGATACCTTATCTTATTTTATTTTACTGTATCTCATTTATTTTACCTGATTTTACCTCAGCAGATCCACAGCTGGCAGAACAGCGAGAGGGCTCCGGAGAGAGACGATTTCCCTGTGCAGCTGCCCCTCTGGTGCCCCAGGAGTGCTGCTGGAACTCTGCTGTCCATAGGATTTGGGCCCCAAATGGAGCCCAGCCCCGGTGGGGCCCCCTCAGTGCACAGCAATCAGCGATTCCGGCTTTTTTCCCCCAATTCCGCCGTTCCTGGCTCCCCTCTGGCGGCGGTGGCTGAGGGCGCTCAGGAGGGACCATCCCGAGCTCTGATAAACCTGGATAAACCTGGCTCTAATTCACATCTCCGGCCTAATTAACTGATACAAATTACCAGGCTTGGAAATTTCCATTTGCAGACAAAGCCATTTCTTTTTCTCTTGGCATCCCTGTGAGAGGAGAGGTTTTTGTGGGGAGGTGCAGAAGGAACGGGCTGGATCCGGGGCTCTCCCTGTGCAGGGAATGATGGAATTGGGAGGTGCAGAAGGAACGGGCTGGATCCGGGGCTCTCCCTGTGCAGGGAATGATGGAATTGGGAGCTGCAGAAGGAACGGGCTGGATCCGGGGCTCTCCCTGTGCAGGGAATGATGGAATTGGGAGGTGCAGAAGGAACGGGCTGGATCCGGGGCTCTCCCTGTGCAGGGAATGATGGAATTGGGAGCTGCAGAAGGAACGGGCTGGATCCGGGGCTCTCCCTGTGCAGGGAATGATGGAATTGGGAGGTGCAGAAGGAACGGGCTGGATCCGGGGCTCTCCCTGTGCAGGGAATGATGGAATTGGGAGCTGCAGAAGGAACGGGCTGGATCCGGGGCTCTCCCTGTGCAGGGAATGATGGAATTGGGAGGTGCAGAAGGAACGGGCTGGATCCGGGGCTCTCCCTGTGCAGGGAATGATGGAATTGGGAGCTGCAGAAGGAACGGGCTGGATCCGGGGCTCTCCCTGTGCAGGGAATGATGGAATTGGGAGGTGCAGAAGGAACGGGCTGGATCCGGGGCTCTCCCTGTGCAGGGAATGATGGAATTGGGAGCTGCAGAAGGAACGGGCTGGATCCGGGGCTCTCCCTGTGCAGGGAATGATGGAATTGGGAGCTGCAGGCGCCGGGGATGGGGCACAGACCTGGCACAGGTGAAACTGGCTGGGCAGGGCCGTGTGCCACCGGAGCCTGCTCAGTGCCTGCTGCCGTGCTGGGGGCACCCGGCCCAGGCAGGGGCTGCTGGAAAAGGTTTTTATTATTCTTTCACATTCCAAACCCACGCGGTGTTAAACTCCCAGGGCGTGCCAGGCGCCAGAGGTGTCACAGATGATTTTTGGGGTGGGGTTGATTCCTACAAACTGAGAAATCCTGAATCCATCGTGGCGTAAGGGCTGAGCTCTGCCCCCCTTCCGTGTCCAGAGGATATGGACTCTTTTTCCTCTGGACTCGTTCCAAGTGCTTGGAATCCCTGGGGTGGAAAAAGAAAATCTGCTTTATCCTCTTGCTCCTTGCGCAGCATTTCCTGAGGGAAGTGGTGCGCCAGGCTCAGCTGAGGAGGGACCATCGCATGGGTAACTCACCGGAGATCGCTGCTGGAATTTGGGATCCCTTCTGCTGCCCCACGGGCGAGCAAACCCCGGGGTCAGGAGCCCACAGGGCGGTGACAGGACAGGTTCTCCAGCCCAGCCTCCCTGGGTGCTCCCCACACAACCACGGGCTGCTGCCCCACTCGAGGCTGTACGTTCCCTCATCTTGCAGCAGGAATTGCTCGTGTTAATGAGCTGCCTGATGATTAAAGGCTCATCCCTGGCTCTGGGGCAGCTGCTGTGGCTCGGGGCTGTCCCCGAGCTGCAGCCACGGACGGGGCATGTGAGCTGACCCCGATCAGCCTCCCGGGCCGGGCAGGATAATTATCGACATCTCCAAGCTTTTCTAATTGTGGAGCTGTTCAGATGAAGGCCAGTGGGAGAGAGGGATCAGCTCCTGATCCCGGCACTTCTCCCTGAGCACCCCGGAGGGTCCTGCCCTGACACTGCGCAGAGAGGTTCTGTCCTTAGGAGCGGCCACCCTGTCCCTGTCCCTGCTCCAGAGCCACGTCCAGCCGGCAGGACAGGGATGCCCCATCCCATATTTTTTGCATCCATCAGCAGGACTTTTTATATTATAGATGACCAGAGAAAAACACTTCTGGCTCTTCCTGAAATCTGGATGTTTAATAGATCTGGAGGCAGGGATTTAATGCAGGAAACTGAGTGGTGGTGATGTTATCTTCCCCTTTATTCCATTCCTTCTATTTTAACCTGTTGTTTCCTGGGATTGTGTGCAATGTTCTGTTCCAGAGCAGCATTTAAATGGGATAAATGCACATAATTTCTATTTTTAAAGTGTCCAGGAGGAATCGCATCTCCTCTGGGGTGTCCAGGGGCCGGCAGCGTCCTCCTGGCTGTGGCGCAGCACAGGTGACACGATGTGACGATGCCTGTGACAAATAAACTGCTCCAAGCCTTTCTCAACAGCCGAGAGAATCAAAACCAACTTGAAATTCAAGCCTGGATGACTCTGCAGTGCCTTGTGAGGGCTGACAGGCGGCACAGCTCCTGTAATTCCAAGTACATCCTTTCCCGGGGCTCTGCGTGGATGCCGAGGGCCCCTCGGAGCTTGTCAGCCAGGGCAGTTCATTTCCAGGGATAACACTTCCTTCCTGGGACGTGCAATGCGTTTTATTCATGGGCTTGCTTCAGTAAAAAGCTTTCAGATCTCTAATTTTCAACGCTCCCAGCCTGGCTCCTGGTGCTTATTTGGGTTTTCATCCATGTGCAGTGAGCAGATAACGCCGGAGTTCAGCTGCTTCCATGGGGAGGGAGAGCAGAGAGCCTCGGAGAGGCCCAGCCTGAGCTCAGAAGTGCTGAGCTGGGGGTGGGCACAGACAGCTGCGGCCCCCCGTGGCCATCTATTGATTCATTCGCTGTTTTCAGGCTGGCAGGTGGATGTGGAATGTGCAGAACACATCAAACATGGCTGGAACAGAGCCGGGGAGAGGAGGGGCTGCCCCTGGATCCCTGGCAGTGCCCAAGGCCAGGCTGGACACTGGGGCTGGGAGCAGCCTGGGACAGTGGGAGGTGTCCCTGCCCTGGCAGGCGTGGCACTGGGTGGGATTTAAGCTCCCTCCCAACCCAAACCATTCCAGAATTCCATGAAAACTCCGTCCCAAGCCCTGAGGTGGGAGCAGTTTGGGTGCTGAGCTGGCTCAGCAGCTTTGGTGTCCTCCTCACGTCCAGCTCAAGTTAATTCTGCCCAAACCAGACCCAGACTGAGCCTCTCCCCTGGGGGGAAGCTGAAAGTGGGGATTAAAGGGATGAGCCAAGCAGGGACTGGGAGGGGTGGGACTGCCTTGGAGAAACTGAGGGCTGGGCACCAGGGGAGGATTTATCCTGAAGGACAGGGCTGCCCTGAGCACAGGAGGATTCAAAGTGGCCGTGGATAAGTCCAGGCTGAGAAGCAGCAGAAAGTTTCTGACATCCATTGAAATAAAGAACAGCTCCCGACAGGAAAAGAAGGGGAAAAGGATGGATTTGTTTGGAGCTGAGCAGTTTATGGAGACAATCCCAGGATGTGATGCCATGGGAATGCATGAAATATCCTGGATGTATCCGGCTCCTTCTCACAGGGGATTGACAGGGCAGGAACAGTCGTGGGGGCCTGGGGAAATTCCAACTCATCTTAATCACCCTCTGTGCCCCATTTTAGCAAAATTTCCCAAACCCCCAATATTTCAGTGAGTAATTGTTCTTAAAAGTAGCTGGCAGAGCAGTTAAAATAAACTCATCACTCCTCAATATTCCACTTCTTCTTGCTGGGCTTGTTTCCCCACATTTGAACTTTATTCTGGGAATAATAAATAGACTTTGCTGCACACGAGCGGTGAAAATGTCGTATTAAAAGCAGCCTGAATATTTAACTGAAGTTTAAAGTTGTCATTCAATGAGCTGATAATAAATGCCATAAGCTATTCAGCTTTCAAATTAAATCCCTGAGCAAATGTTTTGAGAGAAGGGGCTGATTTATCCCTGTGTACGACTTTATTTGCTGGGAAATTTCAATATCTAAGTCACAGCACTTCTGAAAAAAAGCCTTAAATCAAGATTTTCCATTGACAACCTAATCTGGTAACACAGGCTGATGAAGATGGGCTGGTATCTTGAATATTGAGTTATTTCCCAGGCTTCTATTTTTCTTGCTTGGAAATTTGCTTTGCCAACTGCCTAAAAAGTCATTTTTATTATGATGGGGTTTTATTTTCACATAATTTTGCAGGTTATTTGCTGGGAATGAGAGGAGAATGGGGTTTAAAGAGGTGTGATGGACACGTGATGGATACCCCTCCTGTTTGCTGCTTCTTCAGGTAGTTGTAGGTAATAAATTCTAACTTCCAAGGCAAAGAAAATTATCCAGGGAGGAGCAAACCCCGAGAACCCTCCCCTCCCTCAGGGCTGCAGCTCCCAGGGGTGAGAGGAACATCTGGAGAAGCCAGGCCAGTTCTGGGTTCACATCTGCACTAAAAATACCTAAATCTGGTCAGATATTGGTGATTCTTCTCCAACTTCAACTCCAGCTGGGCCAGGGGAGGCTCAGGTTGGACATCAGCAGGAATTTCTGCATGGAAAGGGAGGTCAGGCCTTGGCAGGGGCTGCCCAGGGAGGTTTGGAGTGCCCATCCCTGGAGGTGTCCAAGGAGGGGCTGGACGTTGGTCTGGGGACAAGGTGGGCATCGGGCACAGCTTGGACTCGATGGTCCTGGAGGGGTTTCCAGCCTCAGGGATCCCGGGATTCTGAGAGGATGGGACCAGAACCCACCGCAGTTCACCACGAGCATCAGCCAAGGCTCTGTTTTTCCACAGGAGCTGAGTTTTCCAAGGCTGCATTCCCTGTGTGACCCCTCCCCTGCCCTGCCCAGCTCTCCCATCCCGGATCAGGAGCCGATTCCCTTCCCGGGATGCACAGGCTGCACTGACCCACCCACCTGCATTTCCAGGATCAGCAAACGACAGAGGGGGAGGAAAGGGAACAGTTTAATAACATTTCTTTTCCACAGGTGGCTGAGCCTGGGCACGCTCCTGTTCCGGGCTTATCCCATCGGATACGGCGAAGCTCCTGAGCAGAAAGGTGAGTCCATGTGTGGAAGCACTGAAGGGAAGCTTAAAAACAGAGAAGTTCTGCCTCTTACCCCTCTAAAATTCCTAAGAAACGTGCTCAGAACAGCTCATTGTGGAGCAGGCCATGCAACACTCCAGGGTCCCTCTTATTCCCAGTCTGTGCCACAGGATTAAACGGAGACTCCAGGGAAAAGAAAATACAACTGGAGTGTAAAACAGAGCACGTCAGGCTCACAGCCTTGTTTTCAAGGCGACAGCAATGAACAGTGCTGGCTCTTTTTGCTCTGGCAGCAGAAAAACACCTCAGCAGAGCTTTTCCCCTCCTGGAGTTCCTGTTGCAGCCCCGGAGCCGCTGTGCAGCAGGGAAGCTGCCCGGTGCTTCCCACTCCCCATGGATCACCCTTCCCTCTCCCCATGGATCACCCTTCCCACTCCCATGGATCACCCTTCCCACTCCCATGGATCACCCTTCCCACTCCCCATGGATCACCCTTCCCACTCCCCATGGATCACCCTTCCCACTCCCATGGATCACCCTTCCCACTCCCCATGGATCACCCTTCCCACTCCCCATGGATCACCCTTCCCACTCCCATGGATCACCCTTCCCACTCCCCATGGATCACCCTTCCCACTCCCCATGGATCACCCTTCCCACTCCCATGGATCACCCTTCCCACTCCCCATGGATCACCCTTCCCACTCCCCATGGATCACCCTTCCCACTCCCATGGATCACCCTTCCCACTCCCCATGGATCACCCTTCCCACTCCCCATGGATCACCCTTCCCACTCCCATGGATCACCCTTCTCTCTCCCCATGGATCACCCATCCCACTCCCCATGGATCACCCTTCCCACTCCCATGGATCACCCTTCCCTCTCCCCATGGATCACCCTTCCCAGCTGCAGAAGCCTCCCAGCAGCTGGCAGCTTTCCCTCCGAGCCCAGGACTGTTCCCGTTTGTTCCCCACCCTGCATTTTGGTGGGACAGGGTCTGGATGCTGCAGCCGGACCCTGGGGAATGTCCAGGCTTGGGTGTCACCTCCAGCAAAGCTCCAGGGACATCCCATGGCCATTATTCTGATGGGACTTGGGATTTATGGAATCACAGGATCATTTAGGCTGGAAAATCCCTTTAAGAACGTCCAGTCCAACCCTTCCCCAGCACAGCCAAGGCTACACCGCCCCATGTTCCCAAGTGCCACATCCACAGGGCTTTAAATCCCTCGAGGGATGGACTCTGCCCCTGCCCTGGGCACCTGTGCCAGGCCTGGAGAGCCCTTTCCAGGAAGGAATTTTCCCTCATATCCAATCTCTCCCAGCTTTTATTTATTTTATCCCATTTGACGTTGCTCCCACGTCTCAAGCAGAGTTGGCCTTTGGGAGAGCCTGAGATGGGCCTCGTTCTCCAGGCCAGGGAATTCAGAGCCATCAGTTCCTCACCCTTCCCAAAATTCAGACTTTTAACAGGTGTTGAATTCCTTCTGCCTTCAGGAGCCTTTTGGGTCTCTGGAGTTGGCAGATTTGGAAGCTGGGCCTGTGGCCACCTTGCTGGCCGAAGGCTCCGTGTCCAGAGCTGTGGCACTGCCAGGTGCTGCCCACTCCTGCCCTGCTCCACACTTCCCACTAATTTATCTAAACGTGGAGAAAACCCTGAGTCCTGATTGCCCCAGCGAGGCACAAATCAAACACAGCCGTGCACCAGTAAATAGGAAATTGATTTCAGAATTGCCTCCTGGCTTTCACCTCACACAGGAGAGTCAGAGCCTCAGATGGATTGGTGCCCATCCAGCAGCAAAGTGGGACCTCCTGTGCTTCCAGGAAAGGTGCCCAGCCTTGGGGAGCCTGAATTGTCCAGGAGGCAAAGGAGAGGTGGAGGGAAATGTTGTGGTTTTGGTGCTTCAAGCAGCACCGCTTGGAAAATGGAAACCAGGACTGTTCCAACAGCTCGGAACTTGTGGCAGGACCTGCGATGCCAGGGAGGGTGTGCCCAGCCACGGGGGGCTGCAGGGCCGTCTCACCTGGCTGTGGCCCTTGGGGACAGGGCAGTGCTGGGTGGCTGGGCCTGCTGCTCCAGAGAGCTTTTCCAGCCCCAAGGATTCCACGATCCAGGATCTGTCACCGAGCAGCAGCCTCTGTCTCTGTGCTGGGCACTCCGAGAGTCCCAGGGCACGTTCAGTGTGCGCTGCAGCCCCGGGAACAGCCAAGAAACAACAAGAAACATTTCAAACAGCTGATTTTCCTCCTAATAACGTGTGGCATGAGCAATAACCTGCTCCGTGAGCAGAGCCGGGCGGGTCGGAGCCACATTTCCATTTTAACGCGCGCTGCTCTCCCGCTGAGTTAATAGAGGCTTTCTGTAATGACCTAAATAAAACCTCCGTTCCTCGTGCCTGCAGCGCTCAGGGTTTTCAGAACTCACCCAGGGCTGGTACGGGGAAATCAGCCAAGCCACCACCCCCGTGCTCCCCAAGGCCCCGCAGCACCACGGCATGGGCAGGAGAGGTTTTCACACAGCGGAACGGAGCAAACTGGGGGAGCGGGAATGATTTTACAGGAATTTCCTAAGTGTTCTCCAGTTCCTCGCTGCCATTAGCTAATTTGAGCGGGATGGTTGCCATGGAGATGTGGAAGCAGCACGGATTGAGGGAGGAGAGAGCAGGGTGGGATTTATCCCCTTCCTGCTGCCAGCCCGAGTGGGTGCACAGGGACCCCATGGGTGGGGCTGGGCCACGCTGGTGTCCCACAGGGCTCATCTCCAGTGTCCAGCTGGGAGCTGGGGCACCCTTGGCAAGGTAGAGGGTCCGTGGCAGGGGTGTGATCCCAGCACCCGTGCCCTGCCCGGCCCTGGCAGCCTTGCAGGGGATCCCATCCCATCCATGGCACTGTGCTCCTGAGCAGCCCGGCTTTCCTCATCCCAGGGGCTCTGCCAAAGCTGGGCTGGGCCCCTCTCCATCCCTGGAGCCGCAGGGGGATGTGGCTGGTGGCTTTCAGGAACTGAGGTCACAGCAGAGAAAGGAGAACCTTTGGAGGCTGTGTGACCTGGAGCTCGGCCGGGCTGGTATCGGCATGGGAGGCCCAGCCTGGGTGTCAGGGAAGGCCCTGGCTCCCAGCAGAGGGAAAAGGGGTGGGAATGTGTCCCTTAGGAAGGGAAGGAGGGTAAATACAGATGTGATACTGGGGAGAAATTCTGCCTGGGAGGGTGGGCAGGCCCTGGCACAGGGTTCCCAGAGCAGCTGGGGCTGCCCCTGGATCCCTGGCAGTGTCCGAGGCCAGGCTGGACACTGGGGCTGGGAGCAGCCTGGGACAGTGGGAGGTGTCCCTGCCATAGCAGGGGTGGCACTGGGAGGGATTTGAGGTCCCTTCCCACCCAAACCATTCCGGGATTCCATGGTTCTATACCCGGCATTCAGACCCTCCCTTCCTGCGGGTTCCCGGGAATTGTCAGCACCGCAGGGGTGGCTGTGAGGGACAGGGACCGTGGCAGAGCCGGGCTGGGCGCTGCGGGCGAGGGCTGTGTGGGCAGAGGATGCCCGAGCCGAGGGAGCGGTGTCCTGGGGCACCCGTGGAACTGGGGACCGCCGGGAGGCGAAGGGAGCCGGTTCTTGCCGTCACCTGTCAGAAGCCGCTGCGCTCGGAGGAGCCGGGCTGGCACTTCCATCTGTGCCGGGAGAGTGAAAAGGTCGCTGCACACGAGCGGCTCTGTCCTGGCCTGTCCTGCCAGCGTCACTTTTGGTGACGTGGCTGCCACGCCGGGCCCTGGCTGGGATCCCGCTGATCCCGAGTGGAAGCAATCCAGCCGGGCTCTGGGGCAGCCCAGCCGCACCAGCGCTCCCAGCACCTGCACCTCCCGTGGCCGCCGTGTCCCAAACACCCCCAGGTGACACCAGCAGCTCCAGGGAGTGCTGT
The DNA here is from genome assembly GCA_013400235.1 of Oriolus oriolus. Lineage (NCBI taxonomy): Eukaryota > Metazoa > Chordata > Aves > Passeriformes > Corvidae > Oriolus > Oriolus oriolus. The sequence goes on from VXBT01011144.1 coordinate 45,126, forward strand.
CCCTTGTCCCCAAGGTCCCGTGGCTCCAGCCGTGCCGCGCGAGCTCGTGTGTCGCTGCCCGCGATGGGCTGCAGGGTGTCGCAGCGGAGTGTCTGCAGCAGGCTGCAACAGGGAAAAGCAGATGGAAGCCAGAGCTCCGCTAATTAGGCTCGATAATAGAAATGTTAATTAAAAACCCCGAAGAGGAAAGGACATTCCGTAATCTCCCGGTGCTCTCAAGTCATGCGGAAACGGCCAGCTGGAAGGAGCAAATCCTGGGCAGGAGCAGCTGGGCTTTGCTCTGCGCTCGGACCCCGAAGCGTCCCCGGGGATGGAGCAGGGAGGAGCAGAAGCCAGCCCCGGGAGCTGAAGGAATTCTGCATTAGGGACGCCTCGGGAAGGAAAGCCAGGCTGCCCCGAAAGGAATGCTCCACGCTCCAGGGAAATCTGTGAGCAGAGTGCTCCGCAGGCCGAGGGAAGCTGGGAGGAGAAGCTCCTCCATCCCAGCAGCTGCTCCTGCCCGGGCTCCTCCCGGCTCCTCCTGCTCCTCACGGGGCAGGACGTCCCCAGGCTGTCCCTGTCCGTGTCCGCAGGGCTCCAGCACAGTCCCCTCCTCACAGCGCCCGGGGCTCGTCAGTCACCATCGCAGCACACTCCAAATTTTGTGCCACATCAGCTGCTTAATTCCATGTTTTCCATTCCCATTCCCTTTTTTTTTTTGCTGTCAGGAAAAGGTGGCACAGACAGTCCTTGTTCTTCCCATCTCCTTCCCTGGGGACAGTCCTGGGCCTACCCCTCAGAGCCACCAGTGGTGTTGCAGTTGGTGTCACTGGGGGGGTTTCAGCGTGAGGGCCACAGAATCCCAGAGGGTTTGGGTTAAAGGGACATTAAATACCACCCAGTGCCACCCCTGCCATGGCAGGGACACCTCCCACTGTCCCAGGCTGCTCCCAGCCCCAGTGTCCAGCCTGGCCTTGGGCACTGCCAGGGATCCAGGGGCAGCCACAGCTGCTCTGGGCACCCTGTGCCAGGGCCTGCCCACCCTCCCAGGGAACAATTCCTTCCCAATATCCCATCCATCCCTGCCCTCTGGCAGTGGGAAGCCATTCCCAGTGTCCTGTCCCTCCATCCTTTGTCCCCAGTCCCTCCCCAGCTCTCTTAAAATGTCCCAGGCCAGGCTGGACACTGGGGCTGGGAGCAGCCTGGGACAGTGGGAGGTGTCCCTGCCCAGGGCAGGGGTGGCACTGGGTGGGCTTTAAGGTCCCATTCTGGGGTTCCATGATTTTTTCCAGCAGAAATGACTGTATTCAACAGTGAATCCAATACTCAGCACAAACAGAGCACGGGAGGAGCCTGTCCCCCAGAGGAAGCTGTTGGGTGAAATGGCAAACCCAGCTCCAAAGAGATTCCTTGTGAAGCAGCCACCCCACAGGATGTGTTCCCTGCGTTAGGGATGATCCACGGCTCCCATTCCCATTAACAGCTCTCCATAAAATATCTTTGTCAGCTGGGTTTTACTTGAGTTAAATAAAATATTATAGTTTATGACAGGCATCAACTTTACAGCGTCCTGGGCTCCTCCAGAGCTGCCTGAACATCTGGGTTTTTTAAAATGCCGCCACCACGTTCCATAAACAACCCCATCGTTGGGATAACGCGGCTTTTGAGCTCGATTACAGCACGCGACGAGCTCCTCGGCTTTATGGTGTTGTGTCTCCCTGGTCTTAAAATCAGAGAGCTGAACACAGTTAGGGGGGAAAGAAGGGTTTTTACCTCGGTGTTTATTGAAGGACCCTCAGGGGCGCCGAAATGCACATCGAAATGCACCCCGAAATGGCCCCCGGAGAAATGGCCCCCACGATGTGATGTGGGTGCAATTAGAGGCCTTGCTAATTAGCACATCTATCAAAGATTGCCCAGGGAGGGACTCCAGCGAGACCCCTCAGCGAGGAACCTTCCCCTGGCTGGGCCTGGCTTTGTTTACAGAATGTGTTCTGGAGAGGCCCTCGGGCTCTGGGGTTTCCAGGGTGTTTGGGCTCTTGGCTTAACGGGATATTGGGTGTGAGGGAAGGGATCAAACTTAAAGAGTTATAACTGTGTGGGCTGAAAGCACTGAGAATACATAAAAGCCATATAAAAGGGTCCCTGCTCACAGCACACTTCCAGCCCTTCCTGCTGGAGCCCAGCTTATCCAAGGGCTCCAGGAAAAAGCCAAATTCCAGCCCCGGAACCGTGCTGGGAAGGGAGTGGGGATAAATCCCCCAGTGCTCCCTCCTGGCTTGGAGGCTGCCAGGTAAATGAACATTCTTGGGTTTTGTGTTCCCCCTTCCTCCAAAGGGCTCCACTTGTTCCTTCCTAAGGACAAAGCCCAAGGAAAGGCTCTGAGGGCAGAGCCTGAGCTGGGCCAGAGCTTCCACCTGGGAAAACCTGGGCTGGGAAAGGCCTTTTCCATCAGGGATTTCTAATGGGAGCATTTCCATAATGCACAGAGCACACAGTCCGGGATGAAGGCACAGGAAATGCCACACCACGAGAGCTGCACTGCAAGGCTCTGGTTTGATATTTTACATTTTGGAAACAAGTCCTACAGGCTGGAGGAAGCTCCAGACCCCAGGTCACCTCCTCCCTGCCTTCCCACTTCTCCCAACTCATTAAATAAGTCAAAATCCCATTAAAGCCTCGCTGCCAAGCGTTTAAGCTCGGCATAAATCATGGTTAATACACTTCTTATTAATTGGCTTCCTACCCTTGCGTTTCAAGTGGAATATTAAATTTGGTGGAGTTCAGAAACAAACTGTTTAATTGCTGGACACAAGATATATTTTGATCTTTTCCAGGGAAAAAAACCCACTTAGATTGAAAGCTGCGCTTGGTTTGTGATTGGAATTAATAAGATCAAAGGAGAAGTTGGCATATTTTAGCAGCAATAATTCAAAGGAGCATTGGCAGCAGCCTCTGCTCCCTCCAGTCAGAATATTCTTTTTAAAATATTGAAGGAGCATTAAGCATTTGATACTTTAACGTTCCCCCTTGTGATATTTCTCATTGTATTACCCCGATTTCATGGTCCAGGGATGGGATAATCAAACTCTAATAACAAACAGCACTGACTGAGGAAAAGGGGTGAGGGGTGGAAGGGCAAAGATAAAAAAAAAAGCAGAAAAAGCAGATAAAAGTGAAATATCAGAGGAAGCTGCTCCTGGCCCTCAGGGAGAGAATGGAGGGTGGAAATGTGTCCATTCATCCCCCTCACGGGGATAAATGAGGATCAAATCAGCAGCAGAGACTTGATCTTCCCCGGGATAAATGAACCCCGAGAGCTGCAGCAGTAACGGGGAGCAGCGGAACGATTCCTTCCCCGGGCAGAGAGCGATGTCTGCCGCGTTTGGCTGGGCAGGGACGAGAGCATTGCACGGAATTCTCGGTGTTTGGGAGCAAAAGCCCTGAACTGGACACTCACAGGTCAGGTCAGGTTAAATCACTGAGGCTGAAGGGGTTGAAAAGGCAAGGGGGGGAGATGCTGCCGAAGAGCCCAAACCCTCAGCTGAGTTTGGCATTTCAGAGGGACAAACCGAGGAATTCCCAGCGTTTGTTGGGAAATTTGGCAGAGCTCAGGTAGCTGGATATGGATAAATCCCCGATTTGTTTGAATCCACAGTGCCAAAACCTTGTAGGACTGGGTCTCTAAACCCTAAACCCACCCCAGAACGGGGTTAGGAATAAATCTGCAACGAATGGAGGAAATGACTGACCCTCAGATCCAGGAAATGTGGAGGGAAATGCTGGGAGCCCCGGGACAAGCTCAGCTGTTTCTCCTTGGAGGAAATTAAACACCAAATATCGAAGTTCGTGAGGGCAAAGAGGGATACAGGGAGGAGTGGAGGGGATGGACAGGATTTCAGGGTCATTTAAAGGGCCAAGCCGAGCGCACACGGCACAGATACAGCACAGACATGAGCTGGATTTCCAGCAGGGCTGGTTTGTGCTAAATGCAGGGAATGAGGGAATGAAACAGTTGCCACTGCACAGATGGGATATTAGTGCTCAAATAGGAGAGGATGGATAATAATGAGAGCCATAATCGGACCAAGGAGGTGAATAATTGCCTGCAGGAGAGATGAAAACGCTGCCAGTGGAAGCCACGGGCTGCAGGGAGTTACCTGTGGAGCTTCTCAAAGACAAGAGTGGGGACCAATTTCAGTTAATTTTATTAAATATTCTCATTAGCAACGCTGGGACAGCAATCAGAAACACGCCCAGGGAATGTGTCGGGAGCGAGGAGCTGGGAAGGCTCCTCCTCATGCTGGACGGGGCTTGGAGCGTCAGCACTGGAGTAAAATGGGAGTATTTAAGGAGTCATAATGAGAGGCACTAAGAAACGTGGCTTGAAGCTGGAGACACTTTTTAGCAGTTTCTTCTGCCTTTCCTTGAGGTTTTCCTCCTGCTTTGTCCTGGGAAAATGCCAGCTCTGCTCCAGGCCTGAAGTTTTCCTTGTGCAGCATATTTATCTTTATTCTCTTTATTTCCTCATAAAATATGAGCAGCTTTCCAAGGCAGGTAATGTTTAACTCTTCTCATTTCTTTATTTAATTCTTCTCATTTCTTTATTTAATTCTTCTCATTTCTTTAGGCCTCTGTGTTCCTCACTCTCCCTGGGAATCAGGAGTTTCTCTCTCACCCTCCTTGTGCTGCTCCAGCCCTGGGTGACCTTCCCATTATGTGAATTAACAGGGAAATCTGTCCATAGCAGCGCTGACCTCCCCATCCATGGCTCTCCAAGTCTCTCTGGGAATTTCAGTCCTTCTGCAGGGGAAGGGGCGGCACAGAGGTGAATTCCAGGGAGTGGGAAGTGGGATCCAGCAGTGCTGGATTAAACCAGGGGCTCAAACACTGAGGAACTGTGGAAAAGAATAAGGACAATGCTCTGGCAATGAATGGAAGAGCAAAGTCCTGTGTCCAGCAGGGCCTGGGAGCACTGGGAGAAGTGCCCAGCAAGGGGAGGGGGTGTAGGAGACCACTGGAACCTTGACTGGCTCAAAACAACCAGCTGGGAATGATGCAAAATGTGGGATATGTAAGATTTTCTTCAGGAGAGTGTTTAATGTTTGATCTTTGTGTGTTTTCCAGCCTAACCAGCAAGGAGGGAGATTTAATCCATGGAACAGAGCAGCCCACGAGCTCTAAGTGATGGCCAGGCGTTGGAAAAGCCAATTCCTCGCTGGGGTTGCCTTGTTAAGGTCCAGGCTGGCCATGGCTCAGTGATCTGGGCTCAGGGGAGGGGGGCAAAGCTGGGGAAGGAGGAGGAACCACGGGCAGGGGGCACAGGGGGTGCAGAGTTTCAGAAGGGACACGAGGACAGCGGGCAGAGCTCCCAGCACGGGAGGGAAACCGAGGAACACAACTCAGGCACTGGAATCAGCTCTGACCGGGGAAGGGGAGCTCCAGCAGGGGGATGTGGGACCCTGACCCACGAACCCACACCCCAAGCCAAGAGGAACACGGAGCGTGGGACCAATCAGCCAGGATCATTAACCAGTACAGACAGAATGCTAATTACAGAGAGAACTGTGCCACTTGCAGCCAATGAACAGCAATTCCTTTGTGTGCTAAAAAGTGTAAATAGTAAAAAATCTGTGCTTGGTTTGTGGGCAGCACTGAGCACCCAGCTCTGGAACAACCAATCGAGGTCTCTCTGCAGTGTGGAATTATTGCCTTGCTGCACAAGGGGTGGTGAATCAAATTTTTGTAGACAACAAGACCACGCTGGATCTTAGGGGGGAGATTCTCCACCTTGTCTCTGCCTTTTCTCTTTCTCTCTCTCCTTCTTCTCCTGACTTCTCAAAATACACCGTAAAAAAATCCCAGTCAGTGCCTTGTTGTGTCTGGATAAATTAAAGTTTGCCAGGAGCCTTCCTTTGGATGGTTTGAAACTTGCCAAGGACCTTGTTCAACTTGCATGTTCTGCAGTTTGCGAGTCAGAGTCGTTGCTGAACCCTCTGAGAATTTGGGTGTTTCCCCCCTCACTGCCTTCCCCATAACCCCTGGAATGGGCTGGGGCATTCCAGGGGGTGCCTGCAGGGGGATGGGGTGAGGTTTTTCATTATCCCGTGCTGGGCTTGGCCTCCAGGGGATGCCAGGGAAGAGCTTTATCCCTCAGAGTTCATCCCTGGATTGTCCAAGGCCAGGCTGGACGGGGCTTGGAGCGTCCTGGGATAGTGGGAGTTGTCCCCATGGCAGGGGAATGGAGCAAGACGGGATTTCAGGTCCTTCCAACCCAAGCCAGTCTGGAGTCCTACAACAGAGAAATTCCCTTTCTGCCCCGATGGCTCCTCCTGTGTGGGATCTGCGCTGGTGCTCAGAGGCTTCCTGCTTCTCCCAGCCAGGAGAGCAGCATTTCCAAGGAAAGCTCCATGGCTGTGAGCTGGGCACAGCCAGCTCCCGTTTCCGTGGGAGCCACGAGTGCCCTGAGCGTGTAACCCCCCCCCCCAGTTCCCATCTCCCAGGAGCTCTGGCTCAGAGCAGGCACAGCAGCCCAGCACCCCCCTGCTCTCCTTGGCAGCACCAAAGATGCGATCCCGGGGAGGAGGCGCGAGGAGCAGTGACACGCACACCGCGGGGACACCCCGGGACGCTGCCTGGCACACGCTGCCTGGCACACGCTGCCTGGCACACGCTGCCTGGCACACCCATGTCCTGGGGACTGCCAGGCAGGGCTGCGGGTCCTTGATACGGCAGTATCGATCCATCTAATTAGATCTTTTTTGCATAATCACAGGAAATTTGCATAAAGAGTGGAGCCGGCCCAGGAGACAGCTGAGAAAAACAAGGGTTGAGTGGAAACCAGAAACTTTGGAATTATAATTGTTTTTTTAAGACTGCATCAGTGAGGGGAAAAAAAATTAAAATGGTAGGAGTGCCTGGAGCCTAAATCTGCAAGAATAAAGGACATAAAGTACCTTTTAAGAATGGAAATGGAAGATGAATCCTAAACACTTAAAAGGCTTCTCAGGGCTCCTGTGGAAGGACACAGCTGAAAATGTCCTGGCAACGTACTTAAATATTGAAAAATGTGGGTTTAATTAGGGTTCTCAGCACAAGGTTTCAAACCCATGAAAGGAAATCAGGGAGAAGGATTCCTGGGTGGCAGCAGGAGCCTGAGCTGGGCTTTCCTTCGCTTTTTGTGCGTTAAGGGTGTGGAGGTGAGCAGGGAGCTGCCCGGCCCTGGCAGGGGGTGGGTGCTGGGGGTGCTGGGGGTGAGTTCTGAGAGCCCAAAAGGCACCTCAGGAGCGAATTCCCTGGAAAACAACCCCATGCTCAGCTCTGGTCCATGGCCCTGCACCCCCCCAGGTGTCCCCAGCCCTGAGGGACAATTTGCTCCTGGCTGTCACCTCTGCCCCAGCCCTTGGGTCCCCAGGTGAGGGTCACAGGCTGGGAGAGCTGGGAATGCTCACCTGAAGAAGGGAAGGAGCCAGGGAGAGCTCAGAGCCCTTTGCAGGGCCTGAAGGGGCTCCAGGAGAGCTGGAGAGGGACTGGGGACAAGGGATGGAGGGACAGGAGCCAGGGAATGGCTTCTCACTGCCAGAGGGCAGGGATGGGTGGGATATTGGGAATTGGGAATTTCGGATAAATGGGATATATTTTGGAGCACACACATCCTGGCCACTCTCTCCGATCCTCCTGTCAGGAATTCTCCGCCTTGTGCAGACAAGAAGTGCGGGAATGCAAATGCTGGAATTCCCAGAGCTGTGACCCCAGGAGCTCGGTAGGTTTGAGTCTCTGCATCCAGCTACAGCCTAACCCATTTCCAGGATTAAAGAGGAAAATAAAAATAACTTGGTACCTTCCAGCTAGGAGAAAAAAAAATATTATTCCCTTCAGTGATCAAAATGTAGGTCACTCGCTAAGTACACACATCATTAATGAAGACAAATTAAAATTTTCTCTTAATGAAAGCCACAATTTCAGGAATTTGGGTTCATTCTAGAAAGCTGAGCTGCAAAAATTCCAGTGCCACCAGCCAGCTCTGACACATTGCTGGGAATTCAGGCTCTGGCTGTCCTTTAGACATGGACGAAATGACAGGAACAGCCTTTGCCATGGAGATGCCCAGGATGGCGACGTCCTCCCAGGAACAGGGGGAAAGCCCCACGGGGTCACCAGGAATGGGATGGGGCTGTGGGGAGGGGCTGGGGAGAAGCCAGTGAGACCCCCCTTCACAGAATCACAGAATCCTGGAATGGTTTGGGTTAAAGGGACCTCAAATCCCATCCCATCCCACCCCTGCCATGGCAGGGACACCTCCCACTGTCCCAGGCTGCTCCCAGCCCCATCCTTGGGCACTGCCAGGNCCGCCCCATCCTGGGGCACTGCCAGGGATCCAGGGGCAGCCACAGCTGCTCTGGGCACCCTGTGCCAGGGCCTGCCCACCCTCCCAGCCTGGAATTATCGGTGGGAGCACCGGGACAGCTCCTCCTGTCGCACCCGCCTGGCCCCACACAGTCCCCTGGGATGGGGATGGGGGAAGGTTTGGGGTGGGGGACGCACAGGAATCCCCCTGCCTGCCACTGCCACCACCTCCGGTGGCTGTCACAGCCGTGCAGGTGCTGCTGGCATTGCCCAGCCCCACCCGGGCCCTGCCCGACACCTGAGCTCTAGTTAAGCTCCACCCTAAGTCCCAGCTTGGTGATGTCTCCAGGCTGAGCCTAAGCCCGGTTTTATCCTGTCTTGTCTTCTCCTGCCCCGGCTTCTGGATCTGCCTGCTGTCCCACCTTGAGAGGATGCCCGGGCTCCCAGGAGTGTCTCCTGCTGTCCCTGTCCTGCCCATCCCAGCTCTGGGAATGTCTCCTGCTGTCCCCAGCCCATCCAGGCTCTGGGAATGTCTCCTGCTGTCCCCAGCCCACCCAGGCTCTGGGAATGTCTCCTGCTGTCCCCAGCCCACCCAGGCTCTGGGAATGTCTCCTGCTGTCCCTGTCCTGCCCAGGCTCTGGGAATGTCTCCTGCTGTCCCTGTCCTGCCCAGGCTCTGGGAATGTCTCCTGCTGTCCCTGTCCGGCCCAGGCTCTGGGAATGTCTCCTGCTGTCCCTGTCCGGCCCAGGCTCTGGGAATGTCTCCTGCTGTCCCTGTCCGGCCCAGGCTCTGGGAATGTCTCCTGCTGTCCCTGTCCGGCCCAGGCTCTGGGAATGTCTCCTGCTGTCCCTGTCCGGCCCAGGCTCTGGGAATGTCTCCTGCTGTCCCTGTCCGGCCCAGGCTCTGGGAATGTCTCCTGCTGTCCCTGTCCGGCCCAGGCTCTGGGAATGTCTCCTGCTGTCCCTGTCCGGCCCAGGCTCTGGGAATGTCTCCTGCTGTCCCTGTCCGGCCCAGGCTCTGGGAATGTCTCCTGCTGTCCCTGTCCGGCCCAGGCTCTGGGAATGTCTCCTGCTGTCCCTGTCCGGCCCAGGCTCTGGGAATGTCTCCTGCTGTCCCTGTCCGGCCCAGGCTCTGGGAATGTCTCCTGCTGTCCCTGTCCGGCCCAGGCTCTGGGAATGTCTCCTGCTGTCCCTGTCCGGCCCAGGCTCTGGGAATGTCTCCTGCTGTCCCTGTCCGGCCCAGGCTCTGGGAATGTCTCCTGCTGTCCCCAGCCCACCCAGGCTGGGATGCTCTGGGTGCCCCAGGTTGGGGAGCTGCACGTGAGAGCTGCTGGCCCGGGGCCGTGAGGGATCCCCTGGCAGGAGCAGCATTGGAAGGAAGTTTTGATTCCATCAGGAGCAGGGTTGGGAACAGGTGCATCCAAGCTTTCCCTCGTCTCTGGGCCAGCTTTGCCCAAAAACACTGGAAAAACACAGGAAAATGGCAGGAACACAAAGAGCAAGGAGCCCTGAGAGCTGCAGGGCGGCTTTTGCAAACTTCAAGATTTAAAAAAATTCCAGAAAAATAAGAAATCCTGAGTGCACGGGGGTAAAGAGTCCCTCTCTCCCGAGCACACGGCATTGCTGGAGTTTTAACTGGGAATTTCTCCATGCAGTTCCCTTGGCACCGTGCTCACCGCCTCTCCTCCGAGCTGGTGCTCACAGGTGAATGACCGAGGGTGGCCAAGGGGGTTTTTCCACTGAAAAATCTGAATGTGACCCTGGGTTAAAAATCTCCCTCACATGTCAGGGATCCTGAGGGGACAAACGCCTCTCCCAGAACTGGGGGTGAGCAAGCAGGCACTGGAGAGCACTGCAGTCCCCAAGGTGGAACCAGGACATCACCTGGTGCTCAGGGACATGAACTCACTGTTGGGACTACAGGGAGAGCTCATGCAGAACTCCTAATAATTAATTGCACTAGTTCAAAAATTTTTGTAAGTTTCAGCATTTCTCTACCCCTCATAATTTGGCAGTGTCTGGCTGGAAGACAAAGTACTTCCAGTACTGGGGGCAGCACAGGCCTGCTCACTTTGTTCCAGCACTTCTCTCAGATTCTGGAGCTTTTTGGCCCTGTGCATCCGGGCCAGGGACAAAACCAGGTGGTCCTGATCCAGGATATTTTAACTGGGACTTGGCTGGACTTCTAAAGGTGGTCAAGGAAAGCAGAGACACATTTTAGAAGCCGCTTTTTCAGTTTTTATTTTCAGCAGAAGCAGGGCTGGGCAGGCAGCGAGGACCCCCCATGCCTGAGGGCCGCAGTGCCCAGCAGCAGATCCCACCCCGAGCAATGGCACATCCCTTCCCCTCATATTTCCTTATCCTTGGCATATTCCTGAGGAAAAGGCTTTGGGTCTGTAGTGAAAAACAGGGTGAGGGGATGTGCAGTTCAGAGGGGCAGTGGCACCTCAGGAATTTTACCTGAGCAGGAAGCATTGCTGGGGGTGTGAGAGGCCATGAGTCTGTGGCTTTTCCCATAAATCCATGTGTTTTTCCCATAAATCCATGTGCTTTTCCCATAAATCTGTGTGGTTTTCCCCACTCCCAGGCTCCCAGCTGCTGTTTGGATGTTCCAGGTGCATTCATTTTTCAGCTGCTCTGAGCTTTACCCCAAGTCCCTTTCCCTCAGAGGAAGGGGGAGCAGGCCTGGCAGGAGGGGAAACATTTCCAGCCGGCGACACCGAGAATTCCCTGCTCCTTCCAAGGCCATCTCCACCCAGAGTCACTGCAGGCTGTAACCCACTGCAGCTCACATATTTGCTGTCTTCTCCTTTTTAATTAAACAGCTAAGCTGAGGGGATTACACGACTTGGAAGAAAACCCCGAACCGCTGAGCTCGAGTATTAAGTCGCATTATGGAAAAAATCAAACACCACTTGGAGCCGTGGAGTGTGGAAGGGGAGAGGGCAGTGGTGTGTGTGAAATATTTGCATGTCTTTGAAAAGAGGGAATTCTTTCTACGGAAGAAATTCTTGGCTCTGAAGGTGGGGAGGCCCTGGCAGAGCTTTGCCCAGAGAAGCTGTGGCTGCCCCATTCCTGGAAATAAACACAACTTTCAGTCTAAAATCCTGTATTCCCTTTCTTTGTAGAGTTTCAGGAAGGAATTTTTGTGCCCTTTGAAGATGGGAGCAGCTTCCCTGAGGAGGGCTGGCGGCCTGAGCCCTGTGCTGGGGTGGAGCTCCGCTCCTCCTTCCCAAAGCTGGAGCGAAGTGCCGCTGCCAAAGCCGGAGGCTGCGCTGCCCCTAAACCAGCTGTGTCTCTGTTTCTCAAATCCCATCCAGCTGCTCTTTGGCTTCCTGCTGGAGCTGGATGCCAAGAGCTGACCATAAGTGACCACTCTGACCATTCCAAATTAAAGCCACATTCCAGGTTTGCTCCACAGGGAGCGAGGCACCCGAGTGCTGTTGGTACCACAGGTTTGGGGGATGAGTTTCTGTCTCGTTGCCCTCTGGACAAAGGGTGGTAAATAGGAAAAAAATAAGGAAAAATAGATGGAGCTGGGAGAACAAACCTCCAGGGGACGGTGATGACAGCGAGGCAGAGCTGGCCAGGGCAGGGACACGTCGGGGTGGGGCATTGCTGCAGCATCTCCCCTCGGTTTGATCAACACCCAGCTGACGGCACGTCAGGGTTGGAGATTTCCAGCTGGAGCAGCACGAACCACCCCAGAGCTGGAACGAGCCCTCTCCAGCCCCCTCCGTGCTGGTGTTTCTCCCAGTTTTATTTCTAATGACCAGGAGAGCTGTGACAGAGCACTGCAGCCTTGGCTTTCTCCCTCTCCCAATTAAATTCAGGGTTTTGACAGCTCGTCTCTCTGCAGAGGTTTCTGGTCCCACAGTCTCCTTGCTCCCCACGTGTCGCTGCAGCATGGCTCAGGCACTGCTTTTCACTGATCACATTTCCCATTTGCCATTAAATTGGGCTTATTTTTACGAGAGGAGGCGATGCCTGAGGGTGACACCTCAGCTCCTGATTCCTCACTGAGAGCAGAAAGCACCCAATGTTTTCTTTCATTGGGTTGGGAGGATGGATAATCTGATTTATCCCAATTTGCCCTCACTGAGCTCCCCCTCCTGCTCTTGGAAACGCCTCCTGACTCCTGCTGGATCTTGGTTGGAGGCTGGGGAGCTGCCCCAGCTGCTGGGATGGGAGATTTGGCACAAGCAACAGAAACCTTGAGTTTAAATGTTTGAGAAGGATCAGATGCATCTCCTTCAGCAGGGAAGGTGTCACAAAGGTGGGTAATTTAAATAAACGTCGAGAGGAAGGAGCTGCTACCCCACCAGGAAAGCTTTGGGTAAAAGTATCCCCGGAAAAATGTCATTTCCTGCCTGGAAGTGGAAATCTGGGTGAGTGGTCAGGGCTGGCTGCTGCACAGAGATTTAGGGCACCAGGCTGCTTAATTAACCCTGTTCTAATAATTACTGAACATGGATTTTTTAATTCTGTAATGTTCCCTTGAAGACAGCAGTAGTTTAGAATTTTCCCTGCATTATGTATGCTGGCCTTGCCACTCACTAAGCCCAAGATCACAGAACATCATTTAAATCTTAATCCTGAAGTGATCCCCTCTCCCTGCTCAAGCCTTTGCTCATGTCCACTCTGTGGGTGTGAAATTCAATTCCCTCTCCCTGGCAGCTGGGAAATGAGGGCTGGACATAGCCAGGGGAAGCATTTTCCTTAAATTTATTGTGCCACTAAGTCAATCTCCATCCGAAAGGAGCAGAGCTGGTGTGGGCTGCCTCCAGCTGAGGTATCAGTAAATCCCAGCTCAGGGAAGGAGTGTTCTGGGGAAGGCTGACTTTCCCAGAGCTCTCCCTTCCTGATTTTCAGCTCCATCCTGGTGTAGGTTCAGATCTTCCTTCTTGGCCTGAATGAATCTCCAGGGTTCAGTGGAGCCTGCTCGGTTCTGCTGCTCCCGGTCTGGTTTGCACTGGGAGCTTGGGCTGGGAGGGGAGGTGCAGGCGTGAGAGCTGGAGAGAATCCCAGTGGATCTGGAATTGCTGGGAATGCTGGCTGCTCATTGGATTGGGTGTTGGGAAGGAATTCTTGGCTGGGAGGGGCTGGGCTGGAATTCCCAGAGCAGCTGTGGCTGCCCCTGGATCCCTGGCAGTGCCCAAGGCCAGGCTGGACACTGGGGCTGGGAGCAGCCTGGGACAGTGGGAGGTGTCCCTGCCATGGCAGGGGTGGGATGGGATGAGATTTAAGGTCCTTCCCACCCAAACCATTCTGGGATTCTGATTCCCAGTGTGGAGTTAGCCACATCACTTCTCCACGGTCTCACAAAGGGCTGTGCTGCAGGTGCTGGGCTCTCAGCTCCCTCATTTCGGGCTGAGTGCTGCGGCCAGGGGAAAGGCAGGGCTGGCAGGGGGTCAGGATCTGCAGCAGCATCATTTCTGTTCCAACGTTCAGGGTTTAATGAAACCCTGGGTGTGCCCAGAGCAGCCACGGGATGTGCAGGCAGGGGACGGGATGCTGCCCTCCATCCCTGACACCGCTGGGTGATTTAGCAGGTTAGAGAAGGATGGAAGTCACGGAGCAGAACAAACAGCCCTGCGTGCACCCTCAGCCTGTGCCACAAAGCTGCAGCACCAAGTGGGTTCTTCAGGACTTTATTCTCACTCAAGGGCTTTATCCTAACAATGAGAGTGAGAGAAAAGCTGCTGAAGTCATTCCTGCTATTCTGATGGATCTGGAGAGCGATCTCAGCAGGGCTGCAGGCTGGGGGATGTGCTGTGTATCCATAACCACCCACTGCCCTGCAGGGCTCCCCTTGTGCTTTGGGGATAAATTTTTATCGATTTTTTAACCAAAGATTATTCCTTTGTCCTCAGGAATCAAGAAAATGCTTAAAATTTGTGCCTGAAGGAAGAGCTGAAGGAAGTAATGGCACGAGGCAGTGGGATTTGTTATTCCAGGTGGGCCTTGGGAAACCTGGTCCCTCAGGTGCCCAGTCTCTGACTTAATCCCCACACCCTGATGAGGGGGAGCCAGTCCAGGGCTTGGATTGGGGTGCTGGCTCCTCGTGGGCACTTAGAGGATCCCAGGATAACTGGGGCTGGAAGGGACCTGAAACATCCTCTCATCCCACCCCTGCCATGGCAGGGACACCTCCCACTGTCCCAGGCTGCTCCCAGCCCCATCCTTGGGCACTGCCAGGGATCCAGGGGCAGCCACAGCTGCTCTGGGCACCCTGTGCCAGGGCCTGCCCACCCTCCCAGCCAGGAATTCCTAATTCCCAATATCCCACCCATCCCTGCCCTCCTTCAGCCTCAGGCCCTCCCCCCTGCCCAGCCATTCCATGCCTACTTGGGACTAGCTTGGAGAGGGAATTTCTCAAGTCTTGCTCATGAATCCACTTAACCTTTTTTTCAATTTTCACTTGGACTTCTTCCATTTTCTTTGCAAACTGTAAATTATGGAGACTCCTGCCTCGGCACCGCAGGCAGAGATCGTAGAATCATGGAATATCCTGAGCTGGAAGGGATCCCAGGGATCATCCCAGCTCCTGGCCCTGCTCAGACACACAACAATCCCACCCTGGGAGCGGTGTCCAAACGCTCCTGGAGCTCCGGGTGTGGTTCCTTCCCTCACCTCCCCTTCCCGGGCACTCTCCAGCACTTCCCTGCCTGTCCCATCAGGAAAGGCTCTTGTAGTGCTCTGCAGGTTTCCATGTGCTCTGGGAGCTGCTGTCTGCTGTGGGAATTGCTCCTGGAATTCAGGAGGCCGTGCTGGGCACCCAGGACATCCAGCATCATGCCCTGATCATCCTCACACAGCAGGCAAATTAAAAATGTGAAAGTGACCTGCACACGTGAGCGGGACAAAAAGCCAAGCAGGAATGGATGAAATGGGCGTTATTTGATTTTAATTCAGGGCCCTGGGACTCTGTTCTGAATAGCAAAGGGAATGAATCATTGCTGATGGATTCATCACAGCCCTTTCTGTTCTAAATAGTCGCTTTTGCCACACAGCCGCCTCAGGTCGTGTGAGGAATGTAAAGGTTTTAAATACCAAGGTTTTCTAAAAGCAATTGGTTTTGTTATTTCAAACAGAGCCTTAACTGTACTTAATATTTTTGTGCAGCTACCTGGGAAATTGTAAATTCAGTGACTGATGAGAGAGGCGGCCGGGAGCTGGTGGCCAGAGCCGATGGTGTGCGGGTGCCGCAGCGGGAGCGGGGCTGGAGCGGGAGGCAGGGCTGGGCCCTGGTGCTGAGCAAACACGGCAGGAGCGGCTCTGGCAGCCGCATCCCCGATTTCTGCCTGTCCTCGGCAGTCTGGGGTTTTACTGACTGAGCCGGGCACGCTCCTGTCCCTTGGTTTGCCCGTTTGCAGAGCAGTGGAGCTGCGGGCAGTGATTGATGTGCGCAGCTCCAGGGCGGCCCAAGCACCACCTCCTGCTGCCTCCTCCCTGGGATGTGGAGTCAAACGGCTCCTGGAAAAGTGCTGCTTAAATCAGGCAGTCCTGGAATGGTTTGGGTTAAAGGGACCTGAAATCCCACGCAGTGCCACCCCTGCCAGGGCAGGGACACCTCCCACTGTCCCAGGCTGCTCCCAGCCCCAGTGTCCAGCCTGGCCTTGGGCACTGCCAGGGATCCAGGGGCCGGCCCAGCNGGACACCTCCCACTGTCCCAGGCTGCTCCCAGCCCCAGTGTCCAGCCTGGCCTTGGGCACTGCCAGGGATCCAGGGGCAGCCACAGCTGCTCTGGGAATTCCAGCCCAGCCCCTCCCCACCCTCCCAGCCAGGAATTCCTTCCCAATGTCCAAGTGAGGAGCAGGAAACACATCACCTGCAGGACCTGGGAGGCAAGACCCAGGCAGATGCTGAGCTGAACATCTGGACTCTGGAGTGGGTACTGTAAAAAGGAACAGAAACTGAAGGGGCAGGTGAGTTAATGGGATGGAAAATCTAATTAACAGATACTCCTTAATGAAATAACTTCTTTCTGGTTTTGAAAATGCAGTAGGTTAAATAGGTCTGTGAGAAAATTGTTTCAAGTTCATTTAAGGTAAAATTATGGGGAGGGTTGGGAGGGCTGAGGCAGGTGGGGCTCCCAGGTTTGGATCAGTTGTTTGGAAAACTTCAGGAAAACTGACAAAACTCGAAGGAAACCTGTGATCATTGAAATTTGTGTGGTTTCCTCCCACCCAGCCCCTGCAACCCGGCCTTAAATAACATTTCTGTTCAGTTTGGTTGTGCCGCATGGGGCAGCAGCTGGATGTTGTAATGTGAACACAACCCCCTTCACTATAAAATCCACAGTCAAGTGGGCTCTCCCTGACTGCCCTCGCTTTGCCAGGTGGTGTTTTGCCATTTGTTACTGCCTTTTTAAAATATATGTTCTGCAATTCAGATGTGTCCATAATGGGGATGATGTACAGTTGTACTCCGGACTGAGTGCGAGCCATCTGTCAAAAACAAAAGCTAAATTCTCTGTAATAAAAGCCACCAAAAGATTGATATTTCGCATTAAAGGCAGGGCTGAAAAAAAGCAATTTTGTTTATGGGCAAACCTGTGTCTGGCACATTTTTCATGTCATATAAAGATGGAAATCTCACCTTATGGCTGTAGATTGCTGCTATATTTCAGCCTTTACAATTGGGGACAGCTCTGCATGCGCTGCTGCGTTGAGAGAGATAATTCCCCACGTGGTGTTGGTAGCGATGAGCCCGTTTGAACACATTCCTGCTGCTTCCCAAAGGTGCAGCATTTCCCACTGGCTGCCCTCGGCCGAGCTGGTGGAACACATTCTTCAGGAAATCTGATTTGTGTGTGAAACTTGTTTGTTCCTTTCAGCTCCTTTCGAAGCTGTTCTGGGTCTCCCAGAGCAGCTGTGGCTGCCCCTGGATCCCTGGAATGTTCCAGGCCAGGCTGGACACTGGGGCTGGGAGCAGCCTGGGATGGTGGAAGGTGTCCCTGCCATGGCAGGGGTGGGATGGGATGGGATTTAATTCCTTCCAACCCAAACCATCCTGGGATTCTGTGACCTGTTGTGTCTGTCCTGCAGCACTGGTTTCATGCCTTGGAAATGGGAAGCACAGGAGCAGCCTGCAGCCTTCCCCCTGCCCTCCCACACCCAGAGAGATCCCCAAATCAGTGTTTCCAAACACCCTCCCTGCAAACCAAGCTTCTTCTTCCCAGTTTAGCACCGTGAGTATTTACTTTGCACATCCCAGTCCCTGACTGCTCTGGCAGGTTGGAGTGTCCCGTGGGAATTCCCTCTGTGATCAAGGCAGCCAGATCAAATCCGTGTGTGGGGCTTCCTCTGAGGCTTGGGGCTGAGCATGGCAGTGAATAGGACAGGGGAGGCTCAGGGTGGACATCAGCAGGAATTTCCCCATGGAAAGGGTGCTCAGGCCTTGGCAGGGGCTGCCCAGGGAGGTTTGGAGTGCCCATCCCTGGAGGTGTCCCAGGAATTCCTGGAGGTGGCACTCAGAGCTCTGGGCTGGGGACAGGGTGGGGATGGAGCACAGCTGGGACTCGATGGGCTGGGAGGGCTTTTCCAACCTCAGGGATCCTGGGATTCTGTGAACACCTCAGCCGAGCTGCTCTCTCTCCATGCCCAGAGCGCTCCCTCCCCTGCACTGGGTACCTCTGTCAGTGCCGTGACTCCCAGCACATGTGCCAGGAAGCTGCTCCTGCGCAGGTGGCTGCAGCTGGCAGGGAGGTGGCTGTGCCAGCCCCACCTCCAGAGCCCGCTGGACACGGCTGAGCAGCAGGAGCTGCACTCCTGGGCCGCTGGTACACCAAGCAGCCACTGGAACCCGCATGTGGTGCAGAGGTTGGATTTAACAAAGCTGTTTGGCACCAGGGCCAGCATCTCTGCCTCCAGCACCCTCTGCCTGCTCTGGGGCTGTGCAAATGTGGGGCAGCCCCAGCTGAGGCCTCCAGCAGCATCACCGGGTGGGTCCCGCTGCTCCTCCGGGACCCTTCCCCCGGGAGCACCCCGGGCTCGTGGAAGCACCCCCGGCCTCGTTCGGGCTGTCAGTCTCCTGGAGAAGCAAAAGGAAATGCAAATGGCTCGGCTGTGCCTCTCCAGGCTTCTGCTCCCCGTGCAGCACACACGGATTTGATCTGGCTGCCTTGATCACAGAGGGAATTCCCACGGGACACTCCAACCTGCCAGAGCAGTCAGGGACTGGGATGTGCAAAGTAAATACTCACGGTGCTAAACTGGGAAGAAGAAGCTTGGTTTGCAGGGAGGGTGTTTGGAAACACTGATTTGGGGATCTCTCTGGGTGTGGGAGGGCAGGGGGAAGGCTGCAGGCTGCTCCTGTGCTTCCCATTTCCATCCCTGTTCTCTCCGGGGGCAGCTGTGTGTCCCGAGCTGCTGCTGGACCCAGGCACAACACCTGCTGAGGGCACAACAGGTCCCCTCTGCCAGGAGAGCCACATTTTCTGCTCCCTGGAGATGTAAAACATCCCCACGTGAAGCAGAGCCTGGCCGTGGGTGCTCAGCTTTTCTGCCTTCCCTGTTTCTCTCTCTCAGCCCAGGGAAATCTGAGCTCCCAGGGAGCCGGGGGTGCTCACACGGCACCTTGTGCTGCAGGAGAGTCCCCCCAGCTGCTGGTGTCCCCCAGCTCCAGGGCTGGCACCCACCTGCGCCTAAAGCTGTGCCTCTTCCCCTCCAGCTGCCTCCCCCTCACTCGAGTTACCGGCCCGAGGTCACAGAATCCTGGAATGGTTTGGGTTGGAAGGGATGTGAAGCTCATCCCATTCCACCCCCTGCCATGGCAGGGACACCTCCCACTGTCCCAGGCTGCTCCCAGCCCCAGTGTCCAGCCCGGCCTTGGGCACTGCCAGGGATCCAGGGGCAGCCACAGCTGCTCTGGGCACCCTCTTAAATTAATCCTGGTTTGGGATTTTTGGTGGGGTTTGTTTGTTTGGTTTTCATTTTTTTAATTGTTGTTTTGGGTTTTGGGGTTTTTTTTGTTGCTGTTGTTCAGTACAGGAGGGAAACGTTGAATTAAAGGTTCTACTGAAGATATTTTCCAGCTACATTTCATCAGCTGGTTCCAAATGCTGGGTCACTGTGCTCCCAGCTCATTGTTGTTATTTACAGGGGAAAATAAAAGAGGGGTGATACAACCTGGTGGAGTGCTTGAATGAAATGATTGTCTGACAGATTCCTGGAGCTCTCAAGAAGGCTGGAGGAAGCAGCGCTGTGAGAATTGGAGCTTCCCAAGTAACTGCAGGGTTTTCAGAAGTGTTTGTATAAATGAGGTGAGGAGGAGAGTTGGGGCTGCAGTGACTGTGCTGCTGGACTGAGCAGAACGGGGCCCCTCCCACGGGGAAGGAGAGGATCTTTCGTTAATTGTGCAGGGGCAGGCACGGGCTGGGTGTGAGCCTGAGCCAGGTGTGCCCAGAGGGCCAAGGGCACCTGGGCTGGGCCAGGAACAGGTGGCAGCAGGACCAGGGCAGGGAACAGAGCTGGGAAGGGGCTGGAGAATTCCTGAGGGAGCTGGGAAAGGGGCTCAGCCTGGAGCAAAAGGAGGCTCAGGGGGGACCTTGTGGCTCTGCACAACTCCCTGACAGGAGGGGGCAGCCGGGGGGGTCGGGCTCTGCTGCGAGGGAACAGGGACAGGAGGAGAGGGAACGGCCTCAGGCTGGGCCAGGGGAGGCTCAGGGTGGACATCAGCAGGAATTTCCCCATGGAAAGGGTGCTCAGGCCTTGGCAGGGGCTGCCCAGGGAGGTTTGGAGTGCCCATCCCTGGAGGTGTCCCAGGAATTCCTGGAGGTGGCACTCAGGGCTCTGGGCTGGGGACAGGGTGGGGTCAGGCACAGCTTGGACTCCGTGATCCTGGAGGGGTTTCCAGCCTCAGTAATTCCAGGATTCTGTGGGACACAGCGAGGCAGTGACAGGGTTTGTTCCCTTGCAGGTTTCTGTTCATCAGTCAGGGCAGGGACAGCTGGAATAACACCCACCCTCTGCCTGTGATCCCTGAGAATTCCTGCCAGCTCTGGACAATGATTTCTGCTTAACAGGGGAGGGTGAAAAGTGGATGGATGGAATTTAGAACCCCACGTGGAAATGTGACCACACATGGCTTGAAATGGATACAGAAAGGAAGTTATTTGAGAGAGAAAAGCAATTCAGAGCTTCCTCCCAAGCAGCACTTGAGTTCCAAGGGCTCATCCCGCTGTTTTCCAAGATCAAAGGATCATCAGTGCAACAAACTGCTGAGAGGCTTTTAAATTTAAAACAAAATCCTTCCTTGATCTCGATAACAGCAGAAGTCAACTTTGCTCCTTGGGTTTGACCACAACAACCTTGGGACTTCTGGGAAATAATTTCATTCTGAGCAGTGTGAGCTCAGAATGAAAAAAAATAAAAGGAATTATTTGGTCTCCAGCTGATTGTGGGATAATCTGGTGGCCAACAATTCTTCTGGGAGAAACAGCAGAATGATATTAAATTTGAATATCCATTTCTTTTAAAAAAGCCTAGAACCCCTCCAGAAACCAAGTAGATTTTATTTTGAAAGAAAATTAATAGAAAAATTGAATCAGGAGCAGTTTTCTGTTTTGACATCTTTGGAATAAGTTTTTTATAACAAAATGTTGGGGGGGGTTATGGGTTTTTTTACAATACACACATTTTACTGAAACAGCAAGTTCCAATTTGTCTCTTCCTGGCCCCAAATTGACATTTTTTCTGAATATTCCTCTTTGAGGAATTTTCATTTTTCAGGTTTTGTTCTAATAAAGGATGAAAATGAACCTCAAGGTCTTGAGAAAGCGGAGCCTCCTCCCTCTGTGTCCGATCTCTGCCGGGTGCCCAGTGCAGCACCTGGAATGAGCCCTGGTCACCAGGGCCCTTCCTGTGGAATTTTATCATGGAATTCACAGGATCTGACAGAAAGGTTCAGCATTCCAGCCACCAGGCTGGGAAAGGAATTCCAGATATAGCCAGAAAATACAAAGGAAAACATTAGACCATGACTGGAACTTGTGCCAGCAGAACCAGCTTTTGTGGTTCACCAGGAATTCAGGGGAAATTCAGGAAATTCAGCCACAGGGTCTGCAGGGACACGGATTCACATGGGAAGGTCTGGGGTTTGGAGCTCATGGGATGAACTGGGCATCCCTCAGGGCCTCTGGATGTTCCCAGCACAGAGCTGTTGATGCAGCACCTTCCAGCCCAGCCTGTCCCTGAACCCCTGTTTCAGGGTGTCCAAAGCACAGTGACCCCACAAGAGCTCATCCATGAGGATGAGACCCCTTTATCCCCACTCCCACCCTTAGGGAGCACCTTTCCTCCCCTAAATCCCTTTTCCCCAGCTTCCTGCATCCAGCTGGATGTGACCCTGCAGCCTGGATCCCTTCTCCGGCGTTGCTTCAGCCCCGAGCTGCTTTGAAACCCCATCAGATACTTCCGCTCCTCTCTCTGCGTTTGGTTTTCCTGCTCCGCTCGTCCTTTAATGAATCCCTCAAAGCAGAAGGTTTCCAAGCCCTGTCTCCCTTTCAAGAGCCTCTCTCTGATCTCACAGAGACGTTTCTCTCATCTGAGGAGTACACAAGGAGACTTCACCGCCTCGCAGAGGAGCAGAGGTGCCCAGGAAATGCTCTCCTTGCAGGGCTTTAGTCCGTGCTCGTGCCAGGGAGGAGAGCTTGTGTTTGCTGTTGTTTGGGGCTGTCCCGTTTCTCTGCCTTAGATCTGGGAAACCTGGGATTTTGGGGGTCCATCTGTGCTCCGTCCAGACTCTTTCTGGAAGGAGGGAAGAGTCTGTCAGTCATGGCTGCAGTCCCAGAGGAGCATTTCACCCCAGGGCAGCGGAGGAAAGTGACTCCTGCACTGCCGTTTCCTCCTCTGTGTGATCCCCCAGCACGAAATGATTGGGAGCATCCCAGGATGAGAGGATCCAGCCAGGAAAGCAAAATCCCTGTGCCTCCTTCCTCCATGTCCCACTGACTGCAGGGAGCTGGATTTCCTCCTGGGCTTGGAGTCAGCCTTCTCCCACCTCTCAGCCCCTGCCCCACGAGGTGGGACTTGGTGCAGGTCCAGCTGCTCTCTGGTGCTGCCATGGCCAAGGATGTCCCTTTTTCCCCACTCTGCTCTTTCCCTTGTGCATGGATGTGCCTCCCCTCTGTGTCCTCAGGCGAGCCCAGGCAGGGCTCCAAGCCCAGCAAGTGCTCCTGGAACCTGACTCAAACCCTTTTTCCACCTTCACATCTTCCCACCTCCAGGAGCTGCCAGAGGCTCTTTCCTTCTTTGGCCAAGGGTGAAGACCTCCAGGAATTCCCCGTGGTGGCCAAGTGGCTTCTACCACCCAGTGCAAGGAAGTGGGAAGTGAGTTCCAAGTGCCCCTGCAGCCTGTGCCAAGCTGTCCCCTCAGTGACAGGCACAGCCTGTCCCAAGCTGTCCCCTCAGTGACAGACTCAGCCTGTGCCAAGCTGTCCCCTCAGTGACAGACACAGCCTGTCCCAAGCTGTCCCCTCAGTGACAGACTCAGCCTGTGCCAAGCTGTCCCCTCAGTGACAGACACAGCCTGTCCCAAGCTGTCCCCTCAGTGACAGACTCAGCCTGTCCCAAGCTGTCCCAAGCTGTCCCCTCGGTGACACACTCAGCCTGTCCCAAGCTGTCCCAAGCTGTCCCCTCGGTGACAGACTCAGCCTGTCCCAAGCTGTCCCAAGCTGTCCCCTCGGTGACAGACTGTCCCTTGACTCACCCCTCCCCAGCCCCTGTGTCCGGGTGGGTGTCCCTGGCACAGCCCTGCAATGACTCTGCTGGATCCTGGTGGTGGCAGGGAGAGTTTTCCTCCCCTCACCCAGGGATAAATTAATCCTTAAAGCATCTCCAGATGCTTTATTTGTGCACTAATAGGATTAGCAGGGAATACCCGCGGGAGGATGCTCCAAGAAGGGAACAATTGTGTGATTTCAGAGAATATTTACATCTCCTTGTAAATACATCCCCTGGTTTGGTGTGTGCATCTCCAGCCAGAGCAGGGAAGGATCTGAAGCACCCTGAGATAAGCTGGAGGAAGCCCTGATAATGTGGTTTATCAAAGCCAGTGTGTGGTTTATCATAGCCAGGGTGTGGTTTATCATAGCCAGTGTGTGGTTTATCAAAGCCAGTGTGTGGCTTATCAAAGCCAGTGTGTGGTTTATCATAGCCAGGGTGTGGCTTGTGGCCTGCAGTGATGTCACTGCTCTTTTCACCCCCCTGTCCCTTTGATGAGCTCTGAACAGCACTGGGAGGGGCCGGGCCCTCTCCTGTACTTGAATTCCTCTCAGGACCCATTTTGGCAGGATTTTTGTGGCGTGGGCACTCCAAGCTCTGCCAGGGGCCTCACGGTCCCGCACTGCAGCTGCCCCAGGGTCTCTGCTGCCTTTCTGTTACAAACAACCGAGCCAATTATGCAAAAAAAAAAGTGAATTTATTACAGAATTATAAAGTTAACAACTGGAGACCCAAAATGGCGATTTGCCTGAACAAAGGAGCAGTGCTGGGTGCTCGCCCCCGGTAGGGTATGGCCACAGGCACACCTGCAAGGCTGAGAAGATACCTTTTATACCCCGGAGATGAGCACAGCTCCTCCCCTGACCCCCCCTTATGCTGTTCTGGTTGGCTCACCAGTATCCAGGGCCCTTCTAACTGGTTCGTAACAGTCCTGGGGGTCTCTGAGTGGTTCATCCATGGCCCAGTGGTGTTTGTTGGTTTATCCCCTTATGATAACAAGGCCTACACCCATTTTCTGGAAAGTTCCCTCATTCACGTAATAGTAACTATTAATAATTAACAAAATTACAAACCCGTTACCCATAGTAAACTTCTTACCAGTTGACAAGTGATGAACGTATTTACATGTGTCTGTATCTATGACAAAAGGGTACATAATGATTATAACAATTAACAACAGATGACATATAACAATTAACTCACTCTCATAACCATTTACAACAGCCAGCTTTTTAACTGTATTTATAACACTTTCCTAGAAACCATCCGGAGAGTCTGCGGTGGCACCCAGGGAATTTGTCTCTCAGTGAGGGAAAACTCTCAAGTTTTCATTGTGGATGGGGCAGAAACTGCTTCACCTGAAGCCCTCACTGCTTTCTGAGCAATGCAGGCACCTTCTGCTGGCCTTGGGACAGACCACGAGCTGATTTTCCTTCCCCCAGTGGAGTTGCAGCTCCAGCAAAAATCTGCAGCACAGTTCCCACCCAAGTCGTGGCTCCTATCCGGACAGCCAGGGCAGGAGCTGGGCACACAGACCTCGGGTGCCTCCAGGCCTTTCCCTGCTCAGAAGGCTCCTTAACACACCAAAATCCTGGGAATGAGAGGGTTGGGAAGGGAGCTTTGGGTCAGTGACCTCATATTCAGGTGCAGACTGGCACTGCTGGCGTGGTCTTGTACACAAACAAACCCCACAGCAGTGGGAGCCACAGATTCATTTGTTGCTTTTTTTTTTGTACTTCAAAAGTATGAATTGAACTATTTTGGGTGCATAAATCGGGAGGGCGAGGATGAGGATGACTCCTGCAATTTATGTTAATTTAATATTGGTTCCTTTCAGCCCAGAGGAGCGATGAGGTCACACTGCAGGATGGAGGAGCTGGTAACACATTCCAGCGTGTCTGGGAGGATCCACGGATCCTTTTGCCTCACCCCTTTCACTGCAGGGGCTGCAGGAGGTAGGTCAGGAGTTACCCAAGGAAATCTCTCAAAGGCTGAATTCCTGCAGGGATCAAGGGCAGGGTGGTTTCAGCACCAGCTCCTTGTCCCAGACCTGACATCTGCAAGGGATGGAGGGACAGGACACAGGGAATGGCTCCTACTGCCAGAGGGCAGGGCTGGATGGGATATTGGGAAGGAATTCCTGGCTGGGAGGGTGGGGAGGGGCTGGGCTGGAATTCCCAGAGCAGCTGTGGCTGCCCCTGGATCCCTGGCAGTGCCCAAGGCCAGGCTGGACACTGGGGCTGGGAGCAGCCTGGGACAGTGGGAGGTGTCCCTGCCCTGGCAGGGGTGGGAATGGGTGGGATTTCAGGTCCCTATTTAAGGTCCCTTCCCACCCAAACCATTCCATGATTTTACAGCCTCATGGTTTGGTTTCAGTACCAGATTTTTGCTCAGCATTCCCCATGTGTTCCCTGTGTTGCCCTCGGGGCTGCTCCTCCCCACCAAGAGATTTTCATTTGTGAATCTCCTACTCCTCTGCACCATTTTTCTGTGGAGGGGATCTCAGCATCCTGAGGGGGATGTTTGGAGCAGGAATGCCATCCTGCTGCAGTGTCCGAGTACAGAGGAAAACTCAAAACTTCCTTTTGTAGCCTGGAGCTCGGAGATTCCCACTGAATTGGGGATTTTTTTCCCTGCTTCCCAGTTATTTATGGCTGGAAGTTGAACAGAGCCTTCCAGCTGGGATCAGGGACCCAGAGACAGCTCAGGCAGCTCCGGGCTGTGGAATTCTCTGGATTCGTCTTGTTTCTTCTCCACAGACACACACTGGTCTCCGACACAGCAGCTGTGGAAATTCCTGGATCCAGGTTATTCTGGGTGAACTCACTGTGCAGGAGGTCAGTCTGGGGGAGAAGCCCTGTCCCCACATCTGTCCGTGAGCACAACCTGTTATTCATTTCTGTTAAATAACTACCTGTAACTGCATTGGAATATTCCACTCCATCCTCCTGGATAAATAATCCATGATCTCCCTGGCTTTGCCAACTTTTGTGAATGCCAGAGTTTCTTATCCACTCCCTGCCTGACTGTGATATTTAAATTCACCCCGAGCCATCTCAGCAAAAGGCTTTGCATGCAACAATGGATCCCACTCGGAAAACAAATGATCCAGCTCGGGGGAAGAACTCCAGGAATGGGTTTGTAAATGCGTGGGCACAACTGCTTCTGTCCAAAGAGTTCATCAGTTTGTCCAATCGCTGCAGCCAGCGCCACATAACTTATCTGGAGACAGCAGAGCATGCTCTTCCAATGTTTATCTGCGGCATAACAACTGGGAAACTCTGCAGAAACCCCTCTTCCCATGGCCATGGGCACCCAGCGAGAGGCAGAGCAGAGTCGGGGGTTCTGGATGGCAGCTGGCTGCTGCGCTAGGTGTGGTCATGGATTTATACATCCCCGCTCTGATGGTGGGGCTGGAACGTCCGTGCCAGGACTGAACGGCTCTTTTCCATCCCAGTACTCCCAGAGGGGTTCCTGGGGTCAGTGACAGCCACAGCCTGGAGTGCTGGAATGTTTCATTATTCTCGAAGAGGAGGAAGTACAACTTTCAAATGGAAAATCGTGTGTGGTGCCCAAGGCCTGCCCGAGGAAGAGGAGCTGAACTTGGAGTTTTTAGGGATATTAAAGGAAAATTAAAGAGGGATTATCAGCTTCTCTGCTTTTCCTCTGAATAAAAACCGGGATGTTTTCTGGGCTTCCACAAGCCTGAAGCTCTCTGCTAAATTTCTTACAGTTAAGCAGATGATAAGAGAGGAGATTATAAATGGAGAGATCTCGGAAATGTGAAGGAGAGCCCTGTTTGCTTACCGAGGCATAAAAACGTCTTACTGGGGACTTAGATCTTAGTCATGTACATTTCACTTGATTTTGTATCGTGCTCTCCCACCAAATTGCTTCCAGTTTTTCTGTGTGGCATCGAGTGTGTTCAGAGAGCAAGACTGAGACAATCATCTGAGAAAGGATTTTATTTGCAGATTAACGTAGGGTAGGGGTAGGGCTGAGCTGTGCATGCACAGATCCCTCTGGGGCTCGGGTCTTTCCAGAGCAGTTTCATAAACTAGGAGGGACAGGGATCTCTGGTTTTTATCATGGAATCATTTAGGCTGGAAAAGACTCCGAAATCAACGAGTCCAGCTGATGCTCCAAGTCCCTCTTGAAAGTTTAGGTGACAGTTCTGGTTTTTCTGATTTGTTTTAGTCTCAAGCTGAAGACTTGTGGTTAATCCCTGTTTCCAACAGGAATGTCTTGCTGAAGCAGAGCTTTCAAGGTGTGTTCTCTGCTCTGGGCAGGACCTCCTGGCCTCCCTGGGAAAGGTGCTCTGCTCCTGGTTGTCACACCTCCGGAATATTGGGTGAATTCGGTGGACTGAAAACCTGGAGGGTCAGAAAATGGAATAATTGTACAAAATCGGTCTCTGTGCCTGGGTGGGGATGATGTCCCCTGTCAGTGCCAGCAGCACTGATTAATCACTGTGTGAATTCCCTCCCGTTCTCAGGATTTGAGGTCCCTCCCAACCCAAAACATTCCATGATTCTGTGAATCCAACCACTCTTCCAAGGGCTGGAGGTGCTGCACCATGGCCCTGGCTCTTCTGCACCTCCGTCCGCAGGGGCTGGGACACAACTTTCACATCATTCCCGTGGCCCCTCCAGCCAAGGTGTTTTGCTGCTCCAGCTGAAGAGCAAGGCAGGATTTGCTCCAGCCCCAAACTGGGAGAGCTGGAATATCCCCATGGGTGTCACCACCCTGGGGGGCAGCTGCCACCAGAGCTCCGGTCACTTTGGCCTGGCCATCCTGTCACTCTGATCTGCTTTCCTCCAAAGCCCATCACAAATTCCTGAGTCACCCACTGCGGGAAGGCCCCTGAGCTCACAGCTCCTGGAGCTCAGTGCCAGAGCACCCCGGGGCTGGGCAGGTGAGGAGCCTCTGCTGTGGCTCTGGAGCCACCTGAGACTCACCCGAGGCCGAGGAGTCTCCATTGCTAATTGTTCCCTAAACATTCCCACTCGTTTGTAAATTGTGTTGCCACGGCAACAATAATTTCTATGCATTACGAATATCAGACACCTCTCGAATCAATTTGTTTTCCCTGGTTGCCATAGTGACAGACATTTTGTCAGAATTATTTAGGGAGAGAGGAATCCGGAGCCTTTTGCGGAGAAGGAGCAGCAGCAGGAGCCCTGTGGGGAGCTCCCCACCTCCCGAATTCCTCCTGCCCAGCTCTGAGTGAGCATTTCTGGGTTTGGGCACAAGCAGCCCCTCATCACTGCCCCATCTCTGCCCCCGTGACCTCCAAACTCCAGCACGCTGCTCATGGCCATCCCTGCCTTGGCTCTGGAGCTTTTCCAGCCTGGCCACCCTCAGCTCTTTCCTCTCTGCATCCTCTGATGCCTTCTCCTCTTAGATCTGGGCTTTGGCTGCCCCTCGGCCTTCCCAGCCTCTGCTCTCCAGAGTGACCTCTGATAAAGCACCTTGGCAAACTGCCCCAAAGTGCTTGTCTGGTGTGATTATCAGTGATGCAGAATAGGAATGTTCTGGAACACCTCAGCAGGAATTTCATTGCCTGACTGGCAGCTGAGGCCTTGGGAAGCTCTGCTGTGCAGCACCTGCCCTGCAGCCTGGGTTTTGTTTGAGTTGCTGCCATTTCACAGGGGCAGCTCAGTTCTGACACTTCACTGAACCATTTTGGGGCTCTCTGCCTTCACTCCTCCCGCTCAGCTCCTGGGCTGCCAGGACCTTCCAGCCAGGGTGGGGTGGGCTCTCCAACACCGTGGCCAGCAGAACTCCTGGGTCCTGGCATTCCAGGAGACGTCTGGGATGAAAGAAAGGTCACAAGTTAAAAACAATAATCTGAGCTCAGGGGCTTTGATGCCCACACAGCCCAGGCTCCTGCAGTATTTTACTTGAGGAATAACAAAGCCATTTTCAGATCCCACCCTACTGACTCCCTATTTTAATCTGAGGGAGCTGGGGCTGCTCAGCCTCGAGAGGAGCCCCAGGTGAGAGGGGCCCTCAGGCCTGGCTGTCCCTGGGTGTCCCCTGTGTGTCCTTGGCTGTCCCTGTGTGTCCCTGCCTGTCCCTGCCTGTCCCTGTGTGCCCCTGGGTGTCCCTGGGTGTCCCTCTCTGTCCCTGGGTGTCCCTGTCTGTCCCTGGGTGTCCCTGGCTGTCCCTGGCTGTCCCTCTCTGTCTCTGGCTGTCCCTGTGTGCAGGGAGGGCTCCGAGCAGGGCCCGGGCTCTGCTCCAGGGCCCAGCAGTGGCCCCAGAGGAACGGGCAGGGGCTGATCCCAGCAATTCCCCGGCACAGGAGGCAGAACTTCTGCCCTGGGCAGGGCCCAAGCTGGGACAGAGCCCAGAGAGGGGCTGGAGTCTCCTCCCTGGGGATGTTTGCAGAGCCCTCTGCACACCCTGCTGTGCCCTGGGCTCTGGGCTGGCCCTGCTGGAGCAGGGAGTGGCACCAGGGACCACTGGGGTCCCTTCAGCCTGACCCATCTGGGATTCTGTGACACCATCTGTGTTTGACAGTCTAGGAAATAAAGAATATTCTGAAAAATCTGTCGTTAAACACCCGAGTGCTCAAATTTTAGGTGAGCTGTGGAAAACAAATCCGTCTTCTGAGCATGAGCTGGAGATCTCCACCGTGGGCTTGGAGGCTCCAGCAGGAGCCAGGGCCGCGCTCCATCCCCGCTGCCACCGGCTGCTCCTGCAGTGGGAAAGCCTCTTCCCTCCCTGCCAAACAACACGGAGTGCTCCTTGCCTTGGGAATGTCCAGGCACGGCAGCCAGAACACTGAAGCAGAGAGCTGACATCTGGCAAGGAGACCGAGGGAGATCCCTCGGGGCTGACAAATGTTCCTGCATCGACTGTTCCCCGAATCCACCGCTGCACCCTCTGCGTGCGCAGCGCTGGGGCTCGGCACAGAGCTCTGCACCTGGCAACATCTGCAAGGCACAGGGAAGAAAACCCATTTCCTCCCTACTGAAGGGAACCAGAAAATACAGCGGCGCCCTCCTTCCCAGATAAATCACCGGGAGCCCTGGTGGGGATTTACCGATGCCGGTGCCGCTCCGCCTCTCCCCGCTGTTACCTGCTCGCCTACCTCCGCTTGGTGGTAGCATTTTCCCTGTGTTCCCTCCTCTCCCAGCTTCTGGAGCAGCTGTGGATGCGAGCCAGGAGCCCCTTCCCCGTGGAATGTGTGAGTGAAGGAGCCTTGAGTCCACACTTTCCTCTGTGGCACGGTGAAGTTTGAGCCTCTGATCCCGCCTGGGCTTTTGTACCCAAACCACCTCCCTCTGATGGGAAAAGGAGCAGGGAAAAACCCCAGCGCTTGGGAATGCTGCCCACAGGCAGCTCTGCTTGGCCTCAGGGGGGCTTGGTGCCCTGCATGGAGCTGAGGCTGGAGGAGGTGACAGCGAAGGGTCAGAGCTGTGGCTGTCCCCAAAACAGTCCCAAATCTGCTCTGGGCTGGCAGGAGCGTGACCCGGGACAGGGACAGGGGGAACCTAAACCAGAGCAGGGCCAGGAGGAGCCTGACCCGGGACAGGGACAGGGTCAGGGACAGGGTCAGGAGGAGCCTGAGCCAGGACAGGGACAGGGACAGGAGGAGCCTGAGCCAGGCTGGGACAGGGACAGGGACAGGAGGAGCCTGAGCCAGGGCAGGGACAGGAGAAGCCTGAACCAGGACAGGGACAGGGACAGGGACAGGAGGAGCCTGAGCCAGGCTGGGACAGGGACAGGAGGAGCCTGAACCAGGACAGGGACAGGGACAGGAGGAGCCTGACCCAGGACAGGGCCAGGGCCAGGAGGTGCTGGTGGCCCTCCCAGGCAGGTGAGGTCTCAGCTGCTGAGATCAGCCCATGTCCTGCCCCGGAGGAGTCTCCAGCTGCTGCTGAGGGGTTCATTCCCACCCTGCTGAGCAGGACAGGAGGGGACTTTTCCCATGGAGATGCTGCAGGAGAGCTGGGAACAGGCTCTGCCCAGGGTGGCAGCGAGAGATGATGTCACTGCTGCTTTATTTTTGATTCTGCCTGTTAAAAACCTCCATAAATTCTCCACCTTGAGGCTCGTTCTCCTCTCACTGCTTTTGGCTGTCATTAACCCTTGGAGGTCTGAGCAAAGCTGGGATTAAAGGCTGTGGATGAGCTGTGCCCAGGCCTTTGCTGCTCTCCCCGTGCTGCACAGGTGCATCCCATTTCCCAGGGAGAAAAACTGCAGCACCACCTGCTGCAAATGAAATTATTGTCATATTGATTTGATTTCTTTTAATTGAAGTGTGCCATTTATAAATGGCTCGTCTGAGGGCTGTGACTGCTGTTCCCTTTCCTGGCAGCAGCAGGCTTCCAATCACTGGCAACTCACGGATATTACAGCACAGTAAATTGGTCTGCAAGTTAAAAACTCTTATTCTTTTCTGAAGAATCGACTGCCACAGCGGCTGGTGCGATTGGGAAAGGAAACTTTTTCATCTCCTGGCGTCTCAGGGACAGTGGCCACCCGGGCTGTGGGGACAGAGTTTGTCATGGCTTGTGCCAGGCTTTGAAATCCCCTTCTGGGGCTGTTACATCCGTGGTTTATCCAGAGATATGGAAAGGAAAAGAGGCGAAAACTCAGCCCGGCTGGGCACTGCAGGTTCTGTGCTCCGAAATGGTTTTGCTCTGGAATATTCCAGCAAATGTGGCACTGCCTTGTCACTGCCCCCAGCCCTGTCCTGGGGTGTCCCAGGGCACTGCTGGGGTGGGCACTGGTGTCCTGCTTCTCCCCTCCTGGGAAGGGGTCCCTGGATTAAAAATATTATTGTTGTGCTTTAAAATGCGCGGGGAAGGTGAGGATTCCTGTGGTGCTAAAAGCTCTGCACTGCCTGTGGGGTCGGGCTGCTCCCGGGTTTCTGGGGACTGGAGGGGCCACAGTTGGGGTGTGGGGCTGAAATTGTCCCTGTCTGTCCCCCACAGCTTGAAGGGCTGCCCCCCTGCCGGGCTGGATGTCACCCTGAGGCCACAGTGATGGGGCCAGTCCCAGGGGTGTTCTCCGTCACAGAATCCTGGGATGGGTTGGGTGGGAAGGGACCTTAAATCCCACCCAGTGCCACCCCTGCCATGGCAGGGACACCTCCCACTGTCCCAGGCTGCTCCCAGCCCCAGTGTCCAGCCTGGCCTTGGGCACTGCCAGGGATCCAGGGGCAGCCACAGCTGCTCTGGGAATTCCAGCCCAGCCCCTCCCCACCCTCTCAGCCAGGAATTCCCAATTCCCAATATCCCATCCATCCCTGCCCTCTGGCAGTGGAAGCCATTCCCTGGGTCCTGTCCCCAGTCCCTCCCCAGCTCTCCTGGAGCCCCTTCAGGCCCTGCAAGGGGCTCTGAGCTCTCCCTGGATCCTTCTCCTCTCCAGGGGAACATTCCCAGCTCCCCCAGCCTGGCTCCAGCCTTTGGAGCTGACCCAGCCCTGCAGGTGGGGCCATCCCTCAGCTGCAGCAAATTCTCCAATTTCCTTCCAAACGTGGCTGTTCCCTCTTAGGTGCCCTGGGAGAGTCAGGAGGTGCCCCCCACCCTCCCAGAGTCTGTGCCAGGGGAGGGAAGGGCTGTGTCGGCTCCTGCTGCGAGGACAGGGGGATATTTAAAGCAGGGAACGCGCAGGATTCCTGTGCTCAGCTCGCCAGGGAGACGCGTGTGAGGCTTTGGGAGGGCTCTGGAATTACCGCGGTGTGCCAGTTTGAGGCAAATTTGAAAGAAAATATCCTCTGATAGAAGGCAGGTTACAGCTGTCCCTCCCCCACCAGGTTTGGGAAAGAAACATTCCCGGAGCGAAGTGAAAAAAAACGATTTCTAATAATGCTAAATAATAAAGTCTCTCGCTGTGGAGAGAAACCTGGAAGATTTTAGAGTCCTCTGTGGGTGCGG
>VXBT01011144.1:78305-92260 GCA_013400235.1 Oriolus oriolus
CCCGAAATGCCCCCCGAAGGAATGGCCCCCCACGATGTGATGTGTGTGCAATTATAGGCCTTGCTAATTAGCACATCTATCAAAGATTGCCCAGGGAGGGACTCCAGCGAGACCCCTCAGCGAGGAACCTTCCCCTGGCTGGGCCTGGCTTTGTTTACAGAATGTGTTCTGGAGAGGCCCTCGGGGTCTGGGGTTTCCAGGGTGTTTGGGCTCTTGGCTTAACGGGATATTGGGTGTGAGGGAAGTGATCAAACTTCAAGAATTATAACTGTGTGGGCTAAAAGCACTGAGAATGCATAAAAGCTGTATAAGAGAGTATAAAAGGGGTATAAAAGAAAAAGCAAAAGATCATCATGGCATCACCAGAAGAAAAGAAGAGGAAGAAACCTGAAGTCCCAGAGAAAAAAAAAATTAACTCTCCGTCTCTCTCCGAAGGAGCAGAGCCGAAGGAGCTGGCTGAGAAAGGCAGAAGGGTGCTGCCTCCTGCTCTGCTCCCTGCAGCAGCACCCACAGCCAGCCAGCCGTGCCCTCGGAGCACAGAACTGCTCTGGAAAAGCTCATCTGGCCTTTTTCTCTCCCGCACCCGGTTTGAAAGGCACAGCAGGGCCCGGGGTTCATGCCTGGGCCACAGGGGACACGACATCCTAGAGCGACCCCGAGACACACGGGCACCATGCCCAGCTCTGGGAATGGTTATGTGGGCTGAGGAATGAGCCTCTCAGCAATCCCTGCTGCGAGATGCTCGGAGCTGGGCTCCTCGAGAGCGGGGCAGTCACCGCACCGAGCTGCTGGCAGGCCCCGCTCCTCCCTGCAGAAAGCAGAACAAACACGTGGCTCTGGGAAAGGAGGGATTCCTCCAAATCCCGCTCCTCCTCCATGCCCCAAAAACACGAGAGGCCTTTGAGTGTGTCTTGCTAAAGACAGATTTTCCCCCGGGGACGCCTCTGAGTGTGGCAGCTGCTTTTGGAGGATCCTTGAGGAGGCATCTGCTCCAGCTCCTCTGGATGGGGGAGAGCAGCGGGAGGGGGTTTTCCCAGAGATCACCTGAACTCCTGGAATTTTACAGTGGGAATAAAGCAAGAGGCAGGGGGCTCCTGTCTTCTGAAGAGGCGAGGCCGGAGTGGGGGCATGGCAAAGAAGAACAGGGAGTTGTAGGATCGCCCAGGGAATTGTAGGATCCCCCAGGGAATTGTAGGATCACCCAGGGAATTGTAGGATCACAGAAATGCAGCTCTGAGCAACCTGCTCCAGGGAAAAGTGTTCCTGCCCTTGGCATGGGGGTTGGAATTGGAGGATTTTTTAGGGTCTTTTGGGTTCCAACCCAAACCGTTCTGTGTTCTGGGATAAACAGGGGCTCAGAGCTGCAAATAGTCCTGGCCAGCCATAAATGTTGTTGCTGTCTTCCCCTCTGAGCCTGCAGCACTGATGGAAATGCAGTCCCATGGTTATTACTCATTTAAAACCCCGCCCAAAGCTGAGATTCCCCCTTTTCACACCCTGGCTCTGCGTCTCTGTGCTTTTGGCCTTTTTTGACAGCTGAACCAGGGATGTCCTGGAGGATGCTGGGCTTGCCTGGAGCCCTGAGGTGCCTTGGGGTCCCCATTCCCACAGCAGCAGCAGCAGCAGAGGAAGGCAAGGGGGAAACTGAGAATTAAAAAAAATTATGGAATCCCAGACTGGTTTGAGTTGGGAGGGACCTTAAATCCCATCCAAGGCCCCCCCTGCCATGGCAGGGACCCCTCCCACTGTCCCAGGCTGCTCCCAGCCCCAGTGTCCAGCCTGGCCTGGGGCACTGCCAGGGATCCAGGGGCAGCCACAGCTGCTCTGGGAATTCCAGCCCAGCCCCTCCCCACCCTCCCAGCCAGGAATTCCCAATTCCCAATATCCCATCCATCCCTGCCCTCTGGCAGTGGAAGCCATTCCCTGGGTCCTGTCCCTCCATCCCTTGTCCCCAGTCCCTCTCCAGCTCTCCTGGAGCCCCTTTAGGCCCTGCAAGGGGCTCTGAGCTCTCCCTGGAGCCTTCTCCTCTCCAGGGGAACATTCCCAGCTCTCCCAGCCTTTAATCAGGAACAGGATAATCGGGACAGGCGGGCTCTGCCCAGCTGAGCCAGCCCAGGCAGTGTCTGTGGCTCTGTGTCCTGGCAGGGAGGTGACAGCCAGGCTGGCACTGGTGACATCCCCAGCCCCTGCTCAGCCTGATCTGAAGAACATTCACAAAGAGATGGATTTATTCCTTTCCTCCCCTGTCAGCTGATGAATTGATGATTTATGAATATATTTCTGTTCTGTGGCTGGCTCTGGAGCCCTCTGAGGATTACTGAGGATAAAGGAGACTGACGGAGAATAAGGAATGCCAAAGCCTTTCCAGCAGCTGATGTGGTCGGGGTTTTTCTCATTTTTTTCCTCACTTTTCACGGCAGTGAAACCCAAACCTTCTGCAGCACAGAACTGGGGCTGGGGCAAATTCAGTGCAGCTTTTCCTGCTGGAGGAGAGCGTGGCCTCAGGACGGCTCGGGAATGCCCCAGGGACTCTTCTCCTGGAGCAGCTCATCCCCAGTGGGGCCTGGCAGGGCCGTGTGAGCCGTGAATTAATCAGCATTAATTAGG
Organism: Oriolus oriolus; assembly: GCA_013400235.1. Lineage (NCBI taxonomy): Eukaryota > Metazoa > Chordata > Aves > Passeriformes > Corvidae > Oriolus > Oriolus oriolus. Next base: position 80,913 of record VXBT01011144.1, read on the forward strand.
GCTGGGTGTTCACACATTAAAATTGCATCTCCTGGAACCCTGGGACTGGGCTTGGAAACTGGAGAGGGACTGGGGACAAGGGATAGAGGGACAGGACCCAGGGAATGGCTTCCCACTGCCAGAGGGCAGGGATGGGTGGGATATTGGGAATTGGGAATTCCTGGCTGGGAGGGTGGGGAGGGGCTGGGCTGGAATTCCCAGAGCAGCTGTGGCTGCCCCTGGATCCCTGGCAGTGCCCAAGGCCAGGCTGGACACTGGGGCTGGGAGCAGCCTGGGACAGTGGGAGGGGTCCCTGCCCTGGCAGGGGGGGCACTGGGTGGGATTTAAGGTCCCTTCCCACCCAGACCAGTCCGGGATTCCATGAAAATGGACCCAGTCCCACGTGCTGGGAGCTGCCTGTGCCCACCCCACGCAGCCTCACCGGGGCTTCGCTGCCTCTTCCTGCTGGGAAGCTGGTCCAAAAAATCATTCCCTTAGCAATTAAATCCCCTATTCTGAAGTTCCTGGCTTGAGGGCGCAAAGCTGGAATTTCTGGCAGATCCATGATGTGTTTCTGCTTTTCACCTGCCCCTGTGGGGAGCCCAGGAGTGTCCCCTGCCCTCCCATGGGATGGGGGGGTCCCTGAGCCCTCGGGGACCCCCCCGCTCTGCCCTGCCCTAAACAAGGAACTCGCTGCAGTGCCTCCTGTTCAGAGCTGCTGCCTGAAACCTGGGAAGGAGCTCTTTGTGCTCAGCCCTCAAGAGGAGACTGATTTCATGGGAAAGCTGAAGACTGACGTGGCTGGAGCACCCTTGAGCACAAAAACTTTGGAGCAGGAACAAGCAGTGCGGAGAGAATGGCTCTGTTCACACATCGGCCTGTTTATGACACTCTTGGAACTTGAATTTCTGTATTTTCTGCTTTAATCTGGCACTTTGGTTCAGCTGAGCAAGGGCAGCTCCAGAAATTACACCTCAGGAACATTTTCCAAGGGAAAAAACTCTGCCTGTTGTTTGTATATCAGGCTGGGAAACAAAGCAGTCGCGGGCTACTCCGAGGGTAATAAAGGCCTGTGCAAAATGCATTTTGCTCAGCGATGTCAGCTTTATTTAAATCTCCAAAGTGACTGTTGTGCATTTCAGCACATCCTAACGGCTGTCTGCACTGCTGCGTGGCAAAATCGAATCTCTCTGACAAATTATTCTCCTGTTTGGGGCGTCAGGTGAGAGCGCTGCCTGTCCCGAGGCCGAGCTGTCTCTGTGCTAACAGAGCTGCTTTGCAAAGGTGCTGCAATCGCTGCTGGCACCGACTCTGCACAGGCAGAGCTTCCCTGGCTCGCCTTGGGCTGATTTCACTTGGTAGCCCGTGGCTCGTCCTGCTGAGCTCTGGGTGCTTTGCAGCTCTGCTTTACTGGTACCTGCTCTGAAGGAGCCCCTTGCAGGGCCTGAAGGGGCTCCAGGAGAGCTGGAGAGGGACTGGGGACAAGGGATGGAGGGACAGGACCCAGGGAATGGCTTCCCACTGCCAGAGGGCAGGGATGGGTGGGATATTGGGAACTGGGAATTCCTGGCTGGGAGGGTGGGGAGGGGCTGGGCTGGAATTCCCAGAGCAGCTGTGGCTGCCCCTGGATCCCTGGCAGTGCCCAAGGCCAGGCTGGACACTGGGGCTGGGAGCAGCCTGGGACAGTGGGAGGGGTCCCTGCCCATGGGCAGCAGCCCCAGCAGGGCCCTGGCAGCTCCGTGTGCTGCTGGCAGAGCCAGGCTGCCCCGTGGCCCTGGTGTGAGGGACATCACACACTCGGTGCCACCACTCCGAGTGCTGCTGATGAGATTTATCAGCTGTGAAGGGCCAGGCGACTGTGCCAGGTGATGCTGTGATGCCACCCCAGCCCCTGGCAGGAGCTGAGGGCGGGGGCAGCCTAAGGGCAAGCTGTGGCTGCCCCAAGTGAAGGGCAGGATGTGACAGAGGTGACAGAAGGACAGCTCCTGCCTGCCCAGCTCCAGGGACTGGGATGCCTGTGGATGTGGCTCGCTGCAGGGCTGCATGTGGAAATTCAAGCCACGACTGAGGCTTTCAGTGACCTCTGCTCTTGTCCTTCTTTCTGTGCCCTCGGGAGCTCGAGGTGCATCTTCTGCAGCCCTGAGCTGCTCTCCCTCCTCGTTGCTGGCATCCCCTCCCCCAGCAGATGCACACCCGAACATTTCTGTGTGCTCCCCCCCTCCTGCTGCCCGTTCAGCTCCTCTCCCCCGCGCCCAGGGACAATCCAGGGGCACAGGCACTGCCTGGCTCACAGCTGGTGCTGCCCTGCTGGGGCCTGGCTTGTGACAAGGGCAAGGACCTTCTGACAGCGAGGGGTGAGCAGAGCAAGTTACTGACACCCAAAAATCTGCTGGGTTTGTGTCCTTGCCCTTGGAAAAGCCCAGAAGAGCCACTCTGCCCCCAGCTTCCCCATTTTCCCTGTGGCACTGCCTGCACACCCTGAGCTCTGCCCTCCTGCACTAGGTCTGGCTTTGGACTCCCAGGAGCGTCCAAAACTCTGCTTTCTGCCGTCCCTGATGGAGCAATGATGTTCCATTTACCTCTTTCGGGACAAACTCCTGCCTGCTCCTCCAGGCCTCAGCGACACTGAAATGCTCTCTTCATGAGGCAGCTCCCTTAATCACCGGGCTCACACCATCTCCAGGAACTCACGGGAGGAAAATGGGCTCTCCAGCACACGGAGAGGTTAAGAAATAATGCTTGGTCAACTTTGCAAAGCAATTTGAGCTCTCTCTGTGAAATAATGAGTACCAGACGAGAGCTGTGCATTATTGGCCACCTCTCATCTCCAATTGACCTTTCCTGGGCAGTTGAGCACCCAGCCAGAGGAACGAGGGCTCTCATTTCGTGCTGCCGTGCGTCCATTAGGGGGTCCCAGCAGGGCCCGTGGCCTCGGCACACGAACATCGTGGGATGCTGTGCAGAGCAGGGGCGAGGCCAGGGGAAAAGCCCGGGGGATGGGCTGAGGCTGCTGGAGTCGCAGCAGAGACACCACGGGAGACAAAGACCCGGTGGACGGCAATGGACCTTGGCAGACTGCTGGGAAGCTCAGATGGAGGGGTTTTGTTTCCCTGGCTGCACTGGAGGGAGGGGTTTTGTTTCCCTGGTTGTTTTGGAGGGAGGTGGTTTGATTCCCTGGCTGTTTCAGAGGGAATTTTATTTCCCAGCAAAGTGCTGGGAAGCTCAGAGAGCAGGGTTTAACTTCCCTGGCTGCCCTGGAGGGAGGTGGTTTAATTCCCTGTTTGGCTGTTTGGGAGAGAGGGGTTTCATTTCATTTCCCTGGCTGTTTTGGAGGGAGGGGTTCATTTCCCTGGCTGTTTCAGGGGAAGGAGTTTCGTTTCCCTGGCTGTTTTAGAGGAGGGGGTTCATTTCCCTGGCTCTGTGGACACAGTGGCCCCTGTCCTGTCAGCCCCAGCCCGTGGATTTGCGGTGCCAGCCCCTGCACGGCCTGGGCCTGCCCTGGGCACCGCTCCCGGGATGCTGAGCTCTGTGCCCCCTGGCACTGCCCCAGCTCCTCCTCGGGCTCTGAACACTCCCTGCCCCAGACCCCAGCAGTGGGACGGGGCTGGGGGGGCTCTGGGGCAGGAAATGTTCTCCTGCAGGCTCTGACCCATCTCCCTGGGCAGCGTTTCCCTCATCTTGGCCCAGCCTGCTGTGCCCCCACAGCTCTGAGGATGGAGCCTGCTGAGGAGAAATGTTCTTTATTTTGGCATTATGGAATGGTTTGCGTTGGGAGGGACCTCAAATCCCATCCCACCCCACCCCTGCCATGGCAGGGACACCTCCCACTGTCCCAGGCTGCTCCCAGCCCCAGTGTCCAGCCTGGCCTTGGGCACTGCCAGGGATCCAGGGGCAGCCACAGCTGCTCTGGGCACCCTGTGCCAGGGCCTGCCCACCCTCCCAGCCAGGAATTCCTTCCCAATATCCCATCCATCCCTGCCCTCATCCAGTTTAAAGCCGTTGTTATTTTCCAGCAGGGCCAATTCTCTGATGGGTGGTTCTGGGGGAATCAAGGGGTCACAAATCCCTTGGGTCCCAGCCTTCCAGAGCTGCCTGGCTGCTGGCACCGCGTCCTTGGGCAGCTCCTGGGCCTGCACTGACCTTTCCCAAAGGGCAGCTCACTCTGACCTTTCCAGATGGAAGCCAGAGTCACTGAAATTCCCTTTTGCTCCGGCCTTCTCCGCTCTCCAAACTTTAAGGGTGGAATTAAGCACTGGCAGGGGCTGCCCAGGGAGGTTTGGAGTCCCCATCCCTGGAGGTGCCCAAGGAATTCCTGGAGGTGGCACTCAGAGCTCTGGGCTGGGGACAAGGTGGGCATTGGGCACAGGTTGGATTCTGTGATCTTGGAGGGCTTTTCCAGCCTCAGTGATCCCGGGATTCTGTGTGATGCTGAGAATTGTTAGTGAATAATGAACAACTCACCTTTAAATCAGTTTATTCATTTGATGTTCGTGTCGGTTCCCATTTTGATTAACACTCAGTGCACACTGGGAACGAGGAATCTGCAACAGGCCGAATTCCCATAAACCCTGTGTTGGGAAAAAAATGTACCCAGATCATTGCTCCAAGTGAAAATGGGGGGATTGGTGGTGTGGGGGCCTCAATCTTCCACAGCAGCAGTTTGCCACCTTTTACACTTCCTTAATCCTTCCAAAATCCAGTGTGGGAGCTCTGCCTCTTGTCCACCTCCTCTGCTTTGCCTTTCCCTCAGTATCCTCCCAGGATTTAAGGACTCCAGAGCTCTGCCCCCAAATTCCATGTGTTCTTTCCCTTTATTATTTTTTGGTGACATAAATAGTATTTATTCAGAGAAGGAGTGGATCAGAAAATTATTAATTTTCTTCTGCTTCCATTTATTCCAGCTCTCCATGGCATCCCAGCCGGTATCCCATAAGTAAGTGGGATAAGTCCCATTGCAGCCTGGCTCTGTGGGGAGCTGCCCTTTGGGCTGTGCTGTGCTGAGGGTGGAATTGCTGTAAGGACCTGCTAATTTCCCGTTACTGCCCTAATGAAATATTTAACGAGATTAATCAACGGAACCTCATTAGCCAGGGGGCTTCCCGGGCTCAGCCCCGGTGGCTTCCTGGTGCTTCTGGGCTGTGCTTTGGAGAGCTGGGTTGGTTCTTGTCCAGCATCTCCTCTCTCCCCCCGGAGCTGCTGCAGCTGCACCCAAAGCTGCTGCTCACCAGGGGCTGGGATCAGACTCTGCTCCAGGGGGCTTCACTTCTCCTCTCCACAGCCCTTGACACCTTCCCTTGGCCTGAAAATGAAGAGAGCTGAACACAGCTAAGAGGAAAAAAGGGTTTTACCTCGGTGTTTATTGAAGGACCCTCAGGGGTGCCCAAATGCACATCGAAATGCACCCCGAAATGGCCCCCGGAGAAATGGCCCCCCACGATGGGATGTGTGTGCAATTACAGGCCTTGCTAATTAGCACATCTATCAAAGATTGCCCAGGGAGGGACTCCAGCCAGACCCCTCAGCGAGGAACCTTCCCCTGGCTGGGCCTGGCTTTGTTTACAGAATGTGTTCTGGAGAGGCCCTCGGGGTCTGGGGTTTCCAGGGTGTTTGGGCTCTTGGCTTAACGGGATATTGGGTGTGAGGGAAGGGATCAAACTTAAAGAATTATAACTGTGTGGGCTAAAAGCACTGAGAATGCATAAAAGCTGTATAAGAGAGTGTATAAAAGGGGTATAAAAGAAAAGGCAAAAAATCATCCTGGCATCACCCTGGACTGGTTCCTCTGAAGGGCCCTGGCCAGGAGAGCTCCACGAGTCCCAGAGCAGGGTAAGGCTGGGAGTGCTGAGGAGCAGGGAGAGCTGCAGGAGGACATCTCACTTCTGTGGGATTTTTGTCTGGTTTCAGACCTTTCTGGCACCGAAATGGGTCCATGAGAGCCATGGGGTGACCTGACACAGCCTCCCTGGTCCCTGGTGCTGGGCTTATCTGCTGACACCTGGGGCTCTCCGCAAGGCTAGGTAGGAATAGACCAGAGAGAGGAGCAGTTTCATCTGATTTCTATTTCAAAGCAATTCACAAATCCACAGAAAAGGATTATTTGTAATTTTTTCCCCACACTCCATATTTAGCTGGGATATTGGCAAGGAATTCCTGGCTGGGAGGGTGGGCAGGCCCTGGCACAGGGTGCCCAGAGCAGCTGTGGCTGCCCCTGGATCCCTGGCAGTGCCCAAGGCCAGGCTGGACACTGGGGCTGGGAGCAGCCTGGGACAGTGGGAGGTGTCCCTGCCATGGCAGGGGTGGCACTGGGTGGGATTTAAGATCTCTCCCAACCCAAACCACTCCATGGCTCTGTGATTCCATGAGTTTTTGGTGAGTTTGTTTCCCACCCTCAGAGCAGTGGTGCAGGGCTGTGGTGCCCTGTGGAGGGACGGGAGCCGTGCCCAGCGCCCTGTGCCACAGCCCGTCCCTCTGCCTGTCCCCAGGTGTCCCTGGGGGTGGTGGCTGTTGGTGATGTCTGTCCCTGGTGTGTGGAATTGATTTCCCTGGATAATTTTCCTTCTGCGTGTCAGGATAAGCACGTGGAATGCACAACTCCAGCCCCTGCTTTGCTGGCAGCTGGTAATTTGAAGTTTTACTCCCCATTACATTACGGGCTCCAGCCTCGCTGGGTTCCTCTGGCTCATCTCAAACACTCAAATCACGGCTCAACGAACATATTTTTCAAAGATAAGCCCAGAGCAAATGAATTGGATTTATTTTTAATGCTGCCTTGTTTCTAATGCCCAGTGACACATGAACAAACGATTGCCATCACTTGTCCTCTTTCTCTGTAGGATATTGCTTTGGGCAGGATAATATCAGTGTATTTAGGATTGTAAATCATCCCTCGGGGCTGATCTTTCTTCTGTAGGGAAAAGGCTCCGGTTCAGCCTCCAGGAGACAAATCCAACCTTCCTTTTGTCATGGTGAAGTCAGGAGCAGAGCTCACGTGAGTGGCTGAGCCAGGGGCATCAGGGCACGGCTGGATCCCCGTGAGTGACCTTGCCGATGGTCGGGTGGGCACAGGGAGGGGATTCTGATGGGCTGAGTGGTCCCCAGAGCCCCCCTGCTCTGCTGGGCTGGGCACAGGGCACTTAGTCTGGGACCAGAGCTTGGGGTTTGCTGTTTAATCCCAGGTGGAAAAGCTGCCCTGGGCATCCCCTGGGAATTCAGCTCTGCTGTGCACGGGGCAGTGCCAAGGCCCTGATGCCACCCTCAGTCTCCAGAGGTGCCAGATTTGTGCAGTCACCTGAAGTTCCCTGCCTTTGTCTGCCACTCCTTTCCTGCTTCTTAAATACTGCTCTGGCTTTTGTGACCGCTGCCAAGCCCAGGGCTGGCGCTCCCACAGAGCCCTCTCACACACGGAGTCTCTGCCAGGGAAGCATTTCCCAGGCTCTCCTGCCGGAGCCGGGAAAAGGCCGTTCCCTGCTGCCTCTGCGAGGGAGCAAACCAGATTAAAACATTCCAGCAGCACAAAAAGATGCTCGAGTGCATCCCCAGGTGCAGCCAGAACTCCATGTGCTTAAGGACTGTGATCTATGGCTCATCTGGCCGCCTTTTCCAAGGAAAACGAGAAGCCCTCCCTGGAGGGAGGCAGAGGCAGCTTTCCTGCCATGCAGGCTGCGCCTCCGCTGTGAGCTCGCCGCAGTTCCAGGTAAAGCTGCCTTTGGAAAGAGCTAAGAGGACACCAGGGTGATCCCGGGATGCGGATGAGGCGGGGTGTGAAAGCATTAAAGCGCATTTGCAGCTCCGAGGTGCTGGCGTAGGAGAGGAGGGATGTGCTTCCCTGCGCCGCGGTGGAAGGAGATGAGCTCGGTGCCTTCTGCCAGGGCATGGCAGGGGAGGTTCGGGCTGGGTTTGGGGAATGATTCCTTCCCCAGAACAACCCTGTCACAGCTGCCCAGGGCAGGGGTGGAGTCCCCATCCCTGGGGGGATTTCAAAGGCCTGTGGATGTGGCACTTGGGGACATGGGGCAGTGTGGCCTGGGCAGTGCTGCGGGAAGGGCTGGACTCAGTGATCTTAAGGTAAATTATTCCATGTTTCTACAGCCAGATCCTGCCTTGCTCCCTAGGAAACCCTCGGTGGCACCTGGGTGCTCCATGTCCTCAAAATGCCCTTTTTAGCCCCAAAAAGAAAGAGCTCAGCACAGGCGGCAGCTCCCGGAGGCTCCCGCAGCCCCTGCCGAGGTGTTTGGAGGAGCTGTGCTCCCTGTTTTTGCTCTTTCCGTGGATCATCTGGTTGCTGACATTTAGCACCCGGTGCCATATGTTGTTTTTCCCGGCGCAGGGATGCGCGGCACCGCGAGCAGGGAGCGCTGGCGCCCTGCCCGGAGGCGCAGCGGCAGCAGAGACTTCTCCTTCTCCTGGCTCCTGCCAGACCGGGATCCCGGGATGGGCTGGCACCGAGCGGGGCTGCCAGGAGCGGGATGGGCTGCTCGGGTGTGGCGTCTCCCGGAGCCCCGCCAGGGAATTCTGTCCCGTAGATACAGAAGTGCTGGAGGGGCAGGAGACTCCCCGTGCAGGGAGCGCATCCCGCTGGGGTGCTGGCCCGCGCCCCCCTCCCTGCACAGAATCCTCAGGGCTGGAAAGGACCTCCAGGGTCATCGAGCCCAGAGAGGCACGGCCCCAAGCGCCAGCTCCGCTCATGCTTCGGACACTGCCAGGACGGTGAGCCCAGCACTGCCCCGTGCCAGGGCTGGGCAGCCTCAGTGGCACAAAGCTGGGCCAGGGAGGGTCAGGCTGGAGATCAGGAAAGGCTCTTCCCCCAGAGGGTGCTGGGCACTGCCCAGGCTCCCCAGGGAATGGGCACGGCCCCGAGGCTGCCAGAGCTCCAGGAGCGTTTGGGCAGCGCTGCCAGGGATGCCCAGGGTGGGGTTGTTGGGGTGTCTGGGCAGGGCCTGGGGCTGGGCTGGGTGATCCCTGAGGGACTCTTCCAATTTAGGTTATTCCATGATTTTATGAAGCTTTCAGTAAAGAAATTGTCCCTGATCTCCATCCTGAGGGGCTGGACTGTGTCACCCATGCCAGTGACCCCCACTCCTCCCCAGATTGCTGTTTGATGTTGGTATTTCATGCCAGCATCACTGAGCTGGCTTTAACAGAGCCTTCAGAAGGTGCAGGAAATCTGAGCAGCCACTGGCAGGGAGTGTTTGAAGCTCTCCAGGATTGTTTGTGGCGGCCTCCTGTGAATTCGCACCGCAGTGATAACTCTGCTGGGGGAATCAGTTACACCCAGCACTTCGTTACATCATTTTTCAGTGCATTAATTTTCATTTCAGCAGAGAAAAGACACGGTGCAGGCATCCATCACTGCTGAATGAGGGGCTGTGCCAGGGCCCCGTGGGCCTCCTCCAGCCCTGCAGTCCCTGCCAGCCAGAAAGGGAAGGAGAAATCCCAGGGAGTTTCCAAACACAGGAATTCTCAGTGGGAGCAGAGCGGTGAGGGCGATGAAGAGCCCGTGCTGGGGATGCAGCTTCCGTTTGGCTTCGGCTGCACAAATTCATCAGGGCAGGATGCGGGTGGGCACGGAAATATTGCAGCTCTGCACAAGAGCTCCCTGCCGGGGGGCTGCCCCACTGGCTGCAGCCAGGTTTGGAAACCCTGCCCTGGTTTAGCTCTGATTTATCATTTAAACTGGGCTTAAGGGCAGATTGTCAGAACTTCTTCTTAGAGTCACTTAAAATGTAGAGGTGGCTTCTTAACCACGGCTTGTGTCGGCATTTAGCACATTTAAACATTCCTAAAATTAACTAATATGTATTATTTATATGATAATAATTATTACATGTGTAATAATTTTATGTTATATCAATATATTACTTTTATTTATTACAATTTATCTGTTATATTAATATGTTGCTTTGAAATATTGTAATTTATCTGTTATATTAATATATATTATTTTGAAATATTCTAATCTATATGTTGTATTACTACATATTACTTTGAGGCTCTCTGTACCTCCCCTCCCGTCACCCAGGATTCATGAGCAGGACAAGTAGAATAAAAGCTTTTTATTGGGCAAATTTTAAGACTGGGATAAACCTTAAATGAATCCCACAGCACTCTCAGGCTCTTCCTCACCTAGAGAAAGATATTTTCCTTCTATTGGAATTTTTAATATGAAAACAGGGATTTTTTGTGCTCCTTTTTTTATCCCTGTGGCCATCTCTTCCCTGCCTTTTATTCCCCTTCTTTGTCCCACACATCTCTGTTAGGGCTAAACTGGAAAGGTGGAAAATGGAAGTTGAAATTTTATCTCGTTGTTCAAGTCTGCCGTGTTATTGTGTGGGAAGGGAGGAACAAATGGTGATGTGAGCCTGAAAGCCAGGGAAATGGAAGCTAATTTGGAATGTATTTATCAACCTGTTCTATCCCTTTCCCGGTCTGCTGTTGGGTTCTGAGGAATTCCCCCATCCTGTGTCCGTGCTTGGAATCCCCATGGGCAGGAGCTGCTGCAGGGCTGGGAGTGGCTGAAATGGGAATTCCTTCCATGGCTGGGAAGGCTGAGGCTGGGGTATCCTCCATTTCCCCCTGAGCATAATGAGCATAAGAAATATCAGGGGAGTCTCCTGAGCATCTGAAATCCTGGGAATGCTGTGTCCCAGGAGGCTGGAACACCCTCTGCAGCCTCTGCTCAATTCCCAGGATCCCTGAGGCTGGAAAAGCCCTCCCAGTCCATCGAGTCCCAGCTGTGCCTGACCCCACCCTGTCCCCAGCCCAGAGCTCTGAGTGCCACCTCCAGGAATTCCTGGGACACCTCCAGGGATGGGCACTCCAAACCTCCCTGGGCAGCCCCTGCCAAGGCCTGAGCACCCTTTCCATGGGGAAATTCCTGCTGATGCCCACCCTGAGCCTCCCCTGGCCCAGCCTGAGGCCGTTCCCTCTCCTCCTGTCCCTGTTCCCTGCGAGCAGAGCCCGACCCCCCCGGCTGCCCCCTCCTGTCAGGGAGTTGTGCAGAGCCACAAGGTCCCCCCTGAGCCTCCTTTGCTCCAGGCTGAGCCCCTTTCCCAGCTCCCTCAGGAATTCCTGGGGCTCCAGCCCCTTCCCAGCTCCGTTCCCTGCCCTGGACACGCTCCAGCCGCTCAAACGCCTCAGCAAAAGTCCCAGTAAGGGCTCCGTGTTTGCCAGCAAGAAGGAAACCCAAGATTTCCCTGGGATGTTCTGTGTGCAGGGCATCCTTTATTCCAGGTTTCTCTGCTTCCCTGGGCTGGGCAGGGGCTGAGGGGTCTCACCCTGCCCTGCTTTGGGTCCGAGGGGCAGCAGGAACGGGGGCAGGAGGGCAGGGGGAGGATGATCCTGCCTGGAGCAATCCTGGACCTCTGACTCCC
>VXBT01011145.1:0-109880 GCA_013400235.1 Oriolus oriolus
TTTCACAGAAGCAGACGGGACTTTGGCATTCCTCTGCTCAGATAGGTGTTTATTTATTCTTGTCTTAGAAAAGTACAGCAAGTAACAGCAGGCTAGTGGATGTTACCAGCTCAGAATGCCAAAATGGTCACTTATCAAATCTGCAGCCCATTCTTACGGGCAAATTGATCAATTAAAACTTAAAACAACAGATGTTTTCTTTTTCTGTCCAATGTCCAGCATTATTCTCAGACACTTCTGCAGGAATTGCAGTATTTTTCATCCAATAATCTTAACCTTGCTGTGCTGCAGAAAATGGAGAGGTGGAAGAAGAAGAAGGAAGGAGTAGAAACTACATCAAACCTCCATCTTGCAGGTTTCCACTATAATCTGTGCACCATGTTAACAAACCCAAAACTACATGATTTTTCACTCTGTGATAATCTTACATAATACTCTACTACCTAGTTTACACTTGTGAGCATTCTACAGTTTCCCAGAGGATAGGTAGCTTTCTCCATGGATATAGGCCGAAATCTGGATTGTACATAGGGGTTTTTTCCCTCAAAACAGATAGAGGAATATCATTCTGTGCATTTTGGATTCCAACAACTGACCAAGACCCCCAGGTCCCTTTCTGCAGTGCTGCTCTCCAGCCCCTTTCTCCCCAGTCCACACACATCCAAGTTTGCCCCATTCCAGGTGCAGAATCCAGCACATCCCTCATTGAACTTGGTGATGATTGCTCAGGTCTCTCATTTATCGAGGTCTCTCTGCAGGGCCTCTCTGCCCTTGAAGGAATTGACAGCTCCCCCCAATTTGTTGATGGCAAATTTATTAGATAATGGCAAAGTAAGAAGATTTTCTTTAAAAAAAGACATAAGTTCAAACTAAAGTTAGCAATATAATATTTCTTTTATTGATAGTGAATTTTTCTTCTCTTCTGAAATACTTCAATAATTTAATAAAGTAAACCTGCAACATAAATATACCTATTGACGCCAGCATGCTTTGATCCCCTTAATACTGGCCTCTGTTGCCTCCCACTCTTGATTTTGTTAACAGTAATTTAAGCAACAATCCTTTCAAGATAAAAGGATTACAACTCTATGAAAATATTCTCTTACAGAATTCAAACAGCCATTCATAAAACTTGTCAGGCAGCTTTATTTGCCTTGTACTTCCGTAGCACAAGACCCTGAAATCCTTGGTCTATGCTGAGTGGTTTCCTCCTGGAAGCTAGTAGGCTTAAATTTTTTTGTGGTTCAAGTTCACAAAGTTCTCTTTACTGCTCCATGCACCTAAAAACCACTCATTTTGAATGAATGAGAAATGAAATTTTAGGCTATTTGAATCACCATTCTGCTTTTATATATAATATCAGTTTTCATCTTACTTGGTCAATCTCCATTGACTGTTTAGAAGAAAGGATGTCAGCTGAAGTAATTAAATTCCAATCTATAATTGGAACACAAATATGGATGAAATTTGGGGCTTCTGAAAAAATACATCAACTAGTTTTCAAGAGGAATGAACTTCCTTCAATGTGTTTAGGAAGGTCTATACACCGTTGACTAAACATTGGAAAAATCTTCTGTCTTCCAAAATTGTTTTGACTAATTCCCTAATCTATAATCCCAATAGTGTCATTCAAGTTTAAATTTACACACAGCAGAAAAACTTTTTTTTGTGTTAGTTATGACACAACTGCAATTATGGCATCACTCATGGTAAATTTATATTATCGTCTTTCTAGCATAGATAGCTCCAAATCCTAATAAAGTTGGTGACATTGAGCCACTGAGGATGTGTCTAAAATTAGTTTTGAATTGTTTATTTGTAGGTATGAAAATCTTTTAAACACTGAACATTCAAAATAGAGATGTTGAAGAACATTACTTAGTGCATTATTACACTTGTTAGTTCTGTGCAATGTATCTAAGTACCCATGGATATTCACACATAAAAGGTAAATGGTTTAGATATTAATAAGAGGTTTGTCACTTACTTTGTTTTTCCTGTGATTAATTTCATGGTTGCTGGTAAGGTCAGTTCCCCTTTACATGTTTAAATTGGCAGAACTCTCATGAAGAGAGGGTTTTCCTTTCTTTTCTCTTAAGACCAGTGTGATAATAATAAACAAAAATGTGTCAATCAGTGCATTTCTTCGAGAAGATCTCATGGTGTTTCTTCTCACAAGATCTGAGCCATGAAGAAGGAATTAAATGTCATCAGTGCCTTCTTTGAGGAAGAAGACCTTATGGTGTTTCTTCTCACAAGATTTGTGTCATGAGCATGAATTTTTTCCCTCAGGCAACCAAGTTATCTCATACTTGGAAATTCCAACTTTTTAATCCCTTGGAGCTGACCTGGCCAGGCGTTCATTGGAAACAGGAGCACAATCTCACATGAATCATATAAATGGAGATTTGTGTTGTAAGAGATAAAAACATCCAAGTATGACAAAGAAAATTAGCATAAGAAGTGCACATTTCACATGGTGTAATACTCCCATTTAAAAAAAAAAATCAATTTTAGCAGTAGCACATTCAATTTCAGGACAATCGTGTAATTTCTAGCTCATTTTCTCAGTGGGATAGTAATGTTAGCTTATTTGTTGCCAATAGATGGCAGTGATCACTCAGTTTCCTTCAGGAATACAAATTGTGTAACAAATCAAGTGTCGGGAGATGGGTAGGTATTCGGGCAGATCCTTCTATAAATCCTGAAGTTAATTACTGTTGGGCTTTTAACCAGAACATTTCCATACTTTCACATGTTCCAATATCAGGTAGTCCTTGGATTAAGGAAACCTCTTTTAATGCTTCCTTTGAAGTCAATTCCATGGCCTGGTGTCAGCCTACAGGACTGAAGGACTGAAGCCTTCCCAGTGCACTATCCATCCCTCCTCAGGAGGCACGCAGGCAGGTGTACTTCCTTTACTTCCTAATATCACACAGTTTGTATGCATGTCTTCCCTGCAGTCTTCCCTTCCTGTTTTCTGACGTGTCTCTCTTGCTTAATGGGCAGCTGCCAAGGGTGACTCAGCAGGCAGTAGCCACTCTCTTTGGAAAAGTACAGTCTAAAGCAGACTTGATGGACAGGAAGTTTTGGGGGTTGAGAATGGCAAATTGCCTGAATAGATGGTTCGTGTCACTGGTGACGCAAAGGATCTCATCTGGTGTATGAGACAGATTCAGAATTTCTCCTTTCACTCACTTCCTGTAAGCAAAACAGAAATCACCTGGGTTTGCTGTGCCATCAGCATGAAAGCAACAGAAGAGAAAAGCAAATCTTCACCAAGTCACTGGTAGGGTTTTTCTGATCCAGATGGTACCTACTGGGCTTGAGTCCTCTGTAGCTCTCAGCAGCATGGATGTATTTTCTTGAGTGACTCAGAGCACACAAACATTCACTCCTTCACAAAGACCAGCCAGCCTCTTGAAGGGCCTGAGTAGGCAAATGGTGAAATATGCAACATATTCAAAATTTTCTCTTTCAGCATTTGCACAGCTTGCCAAGACACAAGGTGACTTCAGCTCAAATCCTATCTCTGACAGATGTATCTTCTCCCAACATATTTCAGTCCATATCAAAACATCTCATAGCTTTGGTAAAGTAGTTAACTGTTTTCTTTGTTTTAACTTCTTCCATGACCACACTCAGTGATTTACTTTCCACTGTCTTAGAGACCCTTCCCAAACATTTCTTGAGTCTTCAGGAGCCTTTGAATTGACTAATCGCCACAGATCCATTAAAGGACTTAGACATTTTACTTCTCCTTTAACTACCTAAGTCAAATCTCTAGATCCTCAAAATACCACACTTATCTGTCACCTAATCATGGTTCCATCTGTAGTCTGAAAGCACTTCTGTTTTTACAGAGTCTCTATATATTTGATGATCAGCCAGACATTGTCACTGTACCGGAGTTCCAGCAAAATTAACAAATGAAGAGCTCCTCGTCCGAGTTGAATGAATTCAGAATAGTATTTGCACACACACCAGCAAAGGAGAAGTGACAATGGCAGCATATTTTTGCTTATTAACACTGTGGTTAAAAATTTACTTGGAATGAAGAAAATCAAAGCTAGCTCCTTTTTCTGCTTGAAAAAAAAGCTTTGAAATTTGACAGCTACTCCAATCTGCACAGGTGAAAATTCACAGGAATTCAGAGGAGGTGAGCTTACTTCTCCTTTCTAAAAATTTCCCAAGCCATTAACTCATTTTCTTCTTTCAATACCCCTTTCCTCATTCCCACCACCATTTAGACTGCATTAACTTTTTCCTAACTACAGGACAAGC
The DNA here is from genome assembly GCA_013400235.1 of Oriolus oriolus. Taxonomy (NCBI): domain Eukaryota; kingdom Metazoa; phylum Chordata; class Aves; order Passeriformes; family Corvidae; genus Oriolus; species Oriolus oriolus. The sequence goes on from VXBT01011145.1 coordinate 4,285, forward strand.
ATCATGAATATGAACGTCATAAGAAAGAAATACCTATTTTCCAGCCTTGAGATAAATGCCTGGTTTCCTGAAGGAACTAGTGATGGCTGCAGATCCATGTCAGAGACTTACAGAAAGACAAAAGGGATGTGTACCTGAAGTACAGCAAGCACCAACTTGAATTTCTGTTTCATTTCTAGTACAACTGACTGAATTTGGATCCAACACGTATTCCCTAGTCACAAAGGTCTCCTGTGCTCAAAGAACCAGGTTCTCCAGGTCTCATCCAAAGTACTGATTAACACGAACCAGTAAATATGTGAGGAGAACTATTCAGTAATTTTGGTGTCTTAGGATGGGAACATCTCGGGGGTTTAAGACGGATCATGGTAGGGATGAATAAGCATTTCTCACCTACCAAACTTCTAATGCTTTATTGCAAACATGTAGATGGTAATTTTCTCTATGTAGCTCAGTAATGAATCAGCTGATAAATGTGTCTTAAAACATGCACAAATATGTATACAATTTAAACAGTTCTGAATAAGTTTGTGAGACACAGAATCATCTCAATTTTTTTCTTTCTCTGGACAGTATATTCAGAAAAATGTCAGACTATCTTTACATTGAGTATTTGGATCAACCCTTGCAAAAAACATCTCACGATATCCATTTGAACTGCTATTTTTACCACTGAAAAATTTATATTTTCCTCTAAAAATGTATATATTTGTTTTGCCTGTGTGGCAGAAAAAATATTTTTGAACTTGGTGGCTTCCATCATTACCTTGAAACACAAAAGAGGAATACCTAAAGATTAGGTTCTCATTAAAAAAAAAACAACTTGTTTTATTTGTCCTAAAAAGAGAACAGGGTAACACAAATAAGTGTGTGTTAATCTGTTGCCATCAAATTCCTGCCTCTTGCCTCTGGTGCTGCCTCCTCTCTGTACTCTGCATTGACTCCTTAATCTAAACCTTGAAAGAGCTCACTGTCTTTTCTAGCAAAGGAGAGAACAAATCCATTAAGCTGATTTGAAAACATTGGGACAGATGTATCAGGAGGAATTCTGTACACTTACACATGAGGAGACAGAAAGCATTGGGTTCAGTCTAAACATAAGAAGCAAGAAAGGAGGAACCTGCAGGCAGATGGACACAATGGACAAAGCCAGAAATACTGGAAAAGCAGCAGGAAAAGAGGGGAGCGACAACACTGCACTGGAAGAGGAGTGAGCATCCTTACATGGGTAGGAAGACTGCTGGAGAAGAGTCTGGACTTCAAAGCGAATGAACAGACTTAAAAGACAAGTCAGAGAGGTTGGTACAACAATGGCAACTAAAAATGATGGGAGCTAATGAAATCATCTATGCAAGCGTTTATTTTTTTCTTGGGAAAAAAAATCATTAATTTCAATTTTTAACCTCTAGCCTCTCTCCTGAGCGTTGCCCCAAGATTATCAAAGTGCCAAAGATGGTGATGACAGCAATTGTAGCAGGTTAGTAGTTATATTATACATTAGACCCACAAGTGAATGCTTCAGTTGAGGAGGTCATGGAACAATAGCCAAGCAATGCAAAAGGGATGTTGTTTAGAAGGTAATCTTCTAAAAGCTTTAGCTTTAGCAGTGTTAGGAAATGTGCAGGAAGCTTTGGCTGACTCTAGATCCTGTTATAGCAATGAATATAGCATAATTTCCTTCCATTACATTTAAGCAATATTTTTTATTATTATAAAATGTATTAAATACAAATGAATTGCCTTTTGTTACATTTATGTTCATATAAATGGCACATGATAAAATACAGCAAAATTTCTAAGTTATTCAAAGGTTCTCCCCAGCTCAATGAAGCTAAGACCAACCCAATTTTGTTCTTTCACTCACTGCAACCCAAATAATGAAATTCAAGCTGTGACAGTTTAGATGTAGAAGTACAAGATGTGATCCAGAACTGAGTAACTTCAAATGAGACCCCCCTTACTTTGTTTTGAAGTAGAAACATATTTAATCTGATATTTCTTCCTATATAAACTCATCCAGTCTGTGTATGTCCAGGAGAACTAGTAATTACCATGCTACAAACAGCTCAGGAAGGACAAAAGGAAAACAGCAAGTAATCCATTATATTTTTAGGATTCCTCCAACGTGACAGACTCAGCTGAATTGGGCAAACTTTAAATCCAAAACACAGAACTTGCATCCAACGTCCTTTATAACAGTTCATTCCTTTACTGCACCTGTTTCATAGTTAGTACCAATAATATCCAGCATCATTCCCCTTTCAACACTATTCAAAGGGAGAAGAGAATGGAAAAGAAGGGATAGAATCTGAAACAGCAGACAATGAAAATGAGTTGAATTTTCTCTGCCCTTCTGCCTTAGCTTTCAAAACTAATTAGCCAGGAAGCTTTTAAAAATGAGTGTACATATATTGCGTAATTTCTCTTCATATATAAATCTGTGTTTAATTTCTCCTTGGATCTCTTTTCTGCTTTGAGTCTAGAATCAGCCAGAATCATAGATCATATTTTTGACATGTGTTTCACTAGATTTTATCCCAATGTAAAATTTTAACTTAGCTGTGGCCCAGACTTTCACAGCTGACTCAGTGCATGACATCCATAAATAATGTAATTTATGACACAGAACTTAAAGCCATCAAGACAAGGTGCCAGGAAGTTTTCTCAGTTCCGAATGCCTTTTTTCGTGTGAGCCTTGACTAGTGTCAACAATTTTTCTTTGACCATTTTAGAAAGGAGTTCAGACTTCTCACTCCTAAACTCCAGCCACAGATTGCCTTGATGATTTGTCAAGTCTCCAGACAGTGCCAGAAGAGTTGCCAGAACAGAAGTACTTCCGTTTATTTATGAATTCCATTGGTTTCTCATTCACCTCTGAATAATTCCAGAGTCATTACTGCTTGCTTTAAATCTGCCTGAGGGTTTTTTGTTTCAGAAACCTGAGAATCTACCCCATTTTTTCATCTGTAACAGTAGCTCTGAAACATACCTGCTCTTCATCTAATTGGCTTCAGAATAACACTTACGGTTTTACTGACTTCAAGATCAGAGTGCCAGATTTGTTGCTGTAATCTAAGATACATCTGATGGAAATCATTAAGAGGCTGAAAACACACTTTTAAAATTTTGAATTCTTGGAAAAGTAGGAAAACATTATTAGATATTTAATTCCATATTTATGTCTATAACAAGCATATTTCATAATGCACTTAATATACTGGAATCAATCCATTCATAATAAAGATTAGTAAACCAAGATTGGTAATTGAGCACAGGTGTCAAACAATCTGTTGCTCTAATCATACAGTTCTTAATTCAGTGAGAGATGTACAGAGAGAACACAACAGCAGCTCAGCAATATATGTAGATATAACCTATATTTGGGTGAGGAACAGCGTCCTACTTAATGAGATCCCATGCACAACAGACAAGCTTTTAAAAGAGAAAATCCACCCAGAGTAGTTAGTCACTGACAGAAATGTATTTTGGTCCTAGGTTAGACCAAATCATTCCACAGGTTTCAAAGATCAGAGCTCTTCAGTCCACCCCTGTTTTATAACAGAGATTGTATTTGAGCTGGAAAAATACTTAATTGAAACGTTAGCTGAGTAAATATATGAGAGCTGTTGTCTTTTACCAAATGCACCAGGATGGGAGGGAAGGCAAGGTGATACAACCTGAGAGCGATGCTATCACTGCTTCACCAGTCAGGGTCATTTCCAGGTCACACCGAGAAGTTCCAGTGGATGCTGACCCTGTTAACTGTAGGCGGTTTAGCTTCTTTAGTAGCTTTCTTAACATTCCTTCTCTCTCGTGTGTTCTATTCACCGGCATAGCTAGAAGAAAGTTTACAGAAGACTTGGGGCCAGGTTTAAATCTACTCATTTCAGAGGAATGGCTATGTTAAAATAAAAGATCAAACTCAACATGCCATAAAACAACAAATGCATTTTAATATTTCACCTAAAATTTGTAACTGTCATATAGGATCTGTCCTAGAATAGTTATCTTGGTGATAACATAGATTTGTTCAATCATGACAAATATGTAATACCTTTTTCTCCTGGTTTCTGGCTAACTTGCTATGGCTCTAATTAGAAAAATCCCATTTGTGAGCCCCAAATATTTTATATTAACACATAAATATTAAAACACAACACAACCTCTTCATAAACAGGAATTAAATCTTAGAAGAATAAACATTCTCAGGCATATAAAGAGAGGCTAAAAACTCAAAGTACTTTCTATTAAAACACCATGCATAGTTCTAACCTACAAAGTCTAGAAAGGGCAATGCAGTAGAAATCACACTACCAAAACAAAATTATCAGCTGGGAAAAATAATTAATTACCAGCTCTAACTAAACTTTGAATTTATTAGAGCTAGAGTTGACCAAGTTAGTAAGGATACGAGCTGCTGCAAATAGAAAAAAGGTGGACAAAACAGTAATATTACAGCCACAGATCTTAGGGATATACAAATGGATAGGAAAAAAAAAAGGTTTACATGGCTAACATACCAACATTCACTTGAGAATCCAAATGCCCTAAATAGGACTCTAGGAGAAAAAGAAATTCCCTAGTAGGCAATATGTGAATTGCCTTCGAGACATAACATCCCTGATCCACTTCCTTTTGAGCTCTGATCAAGAGGATGGTCAAGTCAGATGACCGTCATTTCAAAAAAGAGATGCTAGGAAAATAAGTTTCACAACCATCCCATTCCCTCTGACTCACTTCTCTTGCCACTTTTCTTTCAAAAGGGACCTGTGACAGATCTTCTCTGCAGTTGCCCATCACAGCTGGTAGAACTGTAAATTCAAGATCAGAAAGGCTTTACAAATGTTTAACTACATGTTGCACTGACTGTGAGGCACAGAGATAGCACAAGCAGCAGGTACCTAAAGAAATAAATGTTCATCCACCCCATAAAGGAAGGGGTCTGCAGTAACACCCAAGGGAAAAATGGCAATTGTGCCAATTGAACTTCAGACTATGTTTGCAGCGTGAACTTTCCTTTAAACTTCTTAGTTTTTAATTTCATCAAAAGCTTTTAATGTAGCTCTAGTTTGAATTTGACACATTTTACTGGAGTCTACCACAGTTAATGTAAACCCCACAAGTGGATATGGAACAAGGCACTGAGGGTCCAGTGGATTATACAAGGGAAGAAGCCTGCTTGTGAAACATTTTTGCACAAATTTAGTCTCTCAAAATTATAGCGACATCACTACACTCAGTACAATGCACTTAAAATCACCCATTTTCTTTAACTTTATTTTAGTTCCATTGCTGTTTTAGACATGTCTCAAAAGAATCCTTCTAGTTTGGCATTATGCTTAGTAAGTAGGGAATCATAGAACCGTTAAGGCAGGAAAAGACCTTCAAGATAATTTGGTTGAAGGTTTAACTCAGCACCACCATGGTCATCACTAAACCATGTTCCCAAGTGCCACATCGACAAGTTTTTTAAATACCTCCAGGGAGAAGGTATTTTTTCACTGTTCAGAGTTTATTGAGACTGGAATTAACCAAGACATGTAAGGAATGCTTACACTTGATGTCTCAACATATTTCTTTGAGGGTGTCCTGGGAATACAGTGTTGGGCCTTTAGGCAATAGGAACAATAGTCCCTATGCCATATGCTTCACTCAGGTAAGAACTACAGAGCAAACTCCTGTGTTTTACCTAAGGTTGACGGGGAGTGAGCACCTGACCGCTTTCGTGTGGTCTTGAACTGTCACTCAGACACCCTGTGAGCCATTTCCTTGCTCTGCAAAATGGGGTTAAATTGCTTGAGTAGCACCCTGAGATCCTCAGCTGAGAGACTTTGTGTAAGCGCAGTTGTGCCACTCTCGGCTGAGCGGTAACTGCGGTGAGCCAGAAGCAATAGCTGAGTTCTCAGAGCCTGGTGCCTGCAGGGATGACACTGCGTGCGCAGGAATTGTGTCAGTGTCTCCTCCAGAGGCAGCCTGCAGCTAGTAAATGCTTCCTCTTCCATTAGCACGGATGAAAGCAGAGGCAGCTTACGCCTTGCAGGCACAATAGAGAAATGGCACTGCCTTCCCCGTCATCCTTCCATTACAGGTCATAATGCTGCTCTCCTTCTTGCCTTACAGATGGGCTGATGGTCTAGCATTGGCACCATGGGAAGCATACTCTCCACTCTCCTCTCTTAGAAGAGTGTTGCTCTTTCTACATGCAGTTCTCAAGTTTTCTCTTCCTGAAGGAAAGTAGAGCTGGAAGTGATTATCACATAACATCTAGTCTCTCAACCTTCTCCAAAACACAGCTCTGCCATTTCTGACAGATGTTTGCACAGTCTATTCTGAAGAGACTCTCCCATCTCTAAAAGCAAACTGCTTCAATGTTGTAGGAAAATTTTATTCCATATAATTTATTGTCACTTATTATAATTTTAAACTATTGTTCCTAATCCCAATTAAAACAGGGCGAGTATTTATTCTTCCACATCTACCTTTAATATAACTGAAGATTTTTATCAAATCTTCCTCAAATCTTCTTGTCCCTTCAGTAACACCCATCTTTATGGAGGACAAGTGACTGCGAGGGTTATTTTTTTTCTGAGGGCCCATGACATAACAGGAACCCAGGAGAAGCTTTCTGGCTTTTTATCGTTTGGGGGCTTTTACTGCAAGAAAAATCTCATGACCATTGCTGCACACTTGGCTCTGGTTATGGCTGGTAAAACAACAAAGTTTGAACCATCTCCCAAAAGATATAAATAGTTTAGATTTTAAAGGCAAAAGTTACTGTCTAGAAATATTGAATCGTATCACTAAGAATTATCTAACCCTTGAACCAGGTTTTCACTGAAGACATCAATCAGTGATAGAAATAAGCATTTTTCCAGGAAGGCAGAAGCCCTTTAATAGAAGACTAAGGCAAATAAAAATAGATCTGTCTCTTAAATCATAGTCCACCTTACAGAAAAGCCAAGAATCTATAACGTTGCTGCATTACTGCAATTGCCTATTAGAGTCCTTTGAGAATTTCCCTTTAGACTTTTGAAACATTAAGAATGAGAAAAGAACAGGGATAGAAGTGCTCTTGATTTTCATCTTGTGTTATTTAACTTGAAAGCAAATATAAAGCAAGGCAGAGAAGTCAGCTGGAGGCATTATTTTTGGAAGATGTATTTACTTGAAATATTCTGACACTAGCAGTTAGCAAAAAAAGGGAATTTAATGTAAAAGTATCAGCATTTTCACAGATCTGGGGCTCTTGCTTGTGTTGCTTTGCCTTAGCTTAGCAAATCTGACTCTAACTTCACAAAAAGCCTTACTGAAAAGGTTCCTCCAAAAATTAGTTTTCTCAAAATACCCTTTTTTCTCCTTCCCTCTCCTGTCCAAGCTGTATTAGATGTTAATCCCAAGCATGACTTTCATTACATGTCCATCTACAAAGTGTACTTGAGTAGCAAATATATGAAGAAAAAGATCATTACTTAGTGACCAAACCACTATTCTACTTCATGCTGAAAAACAAATTAAAAGCCCAGCATTTTCTCTAGAAAGCTCCAAATGATGTCACCACCTGCTAGAGATTTTCCCATAGAAATGGTATCTCCCTGTTCATGCAAGCCAAAGCAAAATGAAAGATTGCCATCACTGTGTAGATTACGTATTACCCATGAAAGATTGATTTTCTCTCTTTTAGTTACTAAATACTCAGCAGTCCACAGAGAAAGGTGATGTGATCACAATAATAAATTTTATAGGTCTATTGCTCTGATTCTCTGTTTAGGAATTGTAAATCACTTTTAAAATAGAAGCTTAGCACAGAAGAAAAGGCAGTTCCCATTGGTACCTCTCTGTGAGCTGACAGATTATGAAATAGACTCATAGAACAAATGTGTAATCTGTCTAGAAAAGGCATTTTGTTGCATGGTATAAATTTCTGCTGGAGAAACTGTAAGAAAGGCTAAAACTCCTTAATTCCTCAGTGAACTTCTTAAGCCCACTCAAGAAAAAGCACTGGGCAGGCACAAGAAACATTCAAATTCCCTCCCCCACCCTCTTACACTGTGTCTGAAACAGCCCAAACTCTTTTAAAGGAACATGTCAACCCACTAGGCTTTTTTGTCTTTTTCCTTTGTAATTTTCCTCTTATTAATCAGCTAAGAATTGGAAATGTGTTCTTTTCTTACAAACTTTTTTATATCTCAGAGTACTAACAGGGAAAAGCTGGAAAGAGACTTTTATAATAATAAAAAAGAATGGTGGAAAAAGGCAATCCTTTTCTTCTAGTCTAACCTTTCCAAAACCTGATGCCAATACCACGAATGGCTTTGTAAAGGTGGACAAGAACAGCTATGTTTAGGTCCCTGAAATCAAGGAAAATATTTAAAAAATCGGGAAAGGGAAAAAGAATTGAAGTCAGTATTTACATAAGCAAGTTTGCAAATTTGGGGCTTTAAATATTGCATGTTATGGTCAGAAAAAAGCTCCAATAATGCACAGACCAAGTTTTTGTTAAAATGTGTCTTCAATCACTGGAAGTTTTGAAACTTCTAATTTTCAGTATTTGGCAAATAATACCCAATAGATAATAAATAAGGATAATACTTGTATTTTTTTATAAATTAATAAGACACCAGCTATAAGAGGGAGAAACAGGTATGGCAGGCATTATACAGATACCTATAATGTGGAGTCCCCTTCCTTAAAAACCTCAAGTGCTTAGTTTATATAATATAAATATACACAACATATAATCCTCAAATATAATTTCCCTCCCCCAAAAAGTGAAACCATTTTAATTGACATAAATAAAAATTTACCAGTGCAAGAATGAAGGTGTAAATAAACTCAAATCTAGAAAGCAGGGTATATCTTCATAATGTAAACTAGTTTTTAAAGCTAAGGCTGATATACCAATAATTTCTGCCCAAGATAGGGTTATGAGAACTTTTTCAAAAGAACACTTCTTTTTGAGTAATGAGTTTCCCTTTCTGCGTGGCAGGTTCTATTTTCTGTGACTAACAGTTTAATTCAATCACAAATATTCATTCAGCAGTACTAAATATTGTAACTCCAGTGGCAGTATGAGCTGTTAAGAAACACTTCAACGTGACAGCCATAAGTTTCAAGCCCATCATCAAAAATTTAATTGCATAACATAGGGACAGGAGCTGGTTGCAGGTGTAGTTCTCTCACTTGATGATTCATATTATTGACTCATTTTAATGATTTTAATGACTCATTGTGATGATTGCAGCAACATCAATTCAGTTTGTTTTGTCAGCAACATGCAGATATCAGCAGCACACTCCAGAGAGACCAACATAAGCAGCTGAAATTAAATAAAAAAATAGAAACTTTTTTTTTGAGTATTAGCATTGATGTCAAACACATAAACCCTCCGTTGTTCACAATACCCCTAATTTGCTTGCAGCATTCTTCCCAGAAGAAAGTGGCTGTTCACTTGTTGAAGGGTGTTTCTGTTGTCCTTGATTGATGAGGGCGATGCTCTGAAAGGTCTAGGCCACCACTGGTTCGCTACTGTGACTCTAAGCATGCAATTTCAAGGCATTTGTTACAGCTGACATGTCCATAGCTGTACACGTTTGCTCACTTGAATACACTAGTTGTCCTCTCCCTTTGTGACAGGGTGATGGGGCAAAGTGGAAGAAGAATGGCCACCCATCTCCTCCCTTCTCCCCATGGAAGCTGCCAGACTCACACCTGTTTTTCTTGAACTGCCTGAGTCTGCAGCACCCACTTCCCCTCAGGGGTCAGTGAAACCCCAAAGCAGTCTGTATTGTCATTTCCTAATGGAGCTGAGAACTGCCAAGATGGGAAATATCTCAGTCACACACCAGTTTTCTGTGGGTTACTGAGAGCCTGGGCAGGAGGACACACACTTCATTCCCTGGGTCCTGATGCTCACAGACATCCCCAGTAATGGGAGTGTCAGAGGAGAGGTGATTTCCATAGCTAAGACGTAGAGAAGTATTTCCTAAATCACACACCAGCTGCCAGGCAATTTGAGTATCTACACATAGATTCAGCCATAACTACTAATGGGCTAAAAAATTGTCAAAAAAATCATGAACCAAATTAAAACCATGCATTGCTTAGCTCAGCAGCAAACAAGAACTGGGGGCAAAGTGCGCCCAACTGAGCCATAGGCCAGTGCTCTCTTAAATTTTCAGTACCCAAATTCTCAATTAGGCTCACCTTAAAATTCACCTTTGAAAAAGTGCTCTAGTATGTGACGTACCCTCAGACCTGTACCATGCCAGAGATTGACTGTCATCCACTTCACTAAAATCACAAAAAAGTGCCACTTTTCTGATAACAAGTCTAATCTATTTTTTTTATCATTGTAGTCTTAATATGCAAAATCTTGATCATAACAAAGTAGCATTTTGTTTCCAGTGCTGATAAATAAAACTGTGATCTTTAAAATACATCAAGTTTTTTCACAGCTTTCGACAGTCCTAGAGTACCTATGTCGTTAAGGTAAAATACTTACATTTTTCAAATTCTCATTTTGAAAAGATCAACGAAATTTTGTTGTGAGGGATACATCTACATTTTTTCTTTCTGTTTCTTATTAACTTTTTTTCCATCTCAGATAAGAAAACATTTAACAGAAAAGCAAACTCCCTCATTACAGAGCTGCCTATTCAGGTGCTAACTCTTTGGTCTGATCTCTTTTCCTTCCCATGGAACATTTCACATAGCCCTTTTACCCAGATCTGTGTATAACATGTCTGAAGAGCATCCTCTGGGAAATGCTCTCATTCTTTCTGTGGTAGGCACCGGCAGATGAACAGAAAGAAAAATTCCTCAGAACTGATCACACTGCAAAATCTCATGCAAAACGCTTTGTTGGAAAGAAAGTTATGGCAAAATAGCTCCAAATGTGTGGCATTTTCACTGTTGAAACCACATCACTTTGATTTAAAAGTAATGCTTATTCTGATGAGAAGCTACTGAAAATAAATGTAGCAAAACACACAGCTCTGAAAGCTAGTGGAAAAGGCACTTTTTTCTGGGCCTGAATCTCATAAAACATCAGGGAATCTTCACAGACTCATAATTTATAGAAATGCTAGTTATTTCTCATACCTAGTTCAAACTATCTTTTGCTTCTCTTCTTTACCTTCTTCTGTTTCCATATCAGATCAATAACACTAAACACCTTCTTTCATCAATCAAATAAACCAAGTGGCCTAGTCCTGTTACAGAAAGCATCCCAGCAGCTCCTCCTGGCTCCACTGAGAGTGACAATACAAAGACAATCTCCAAAAGAAAGAGCACAGTCAATCACACTTAGAAGTCCAATCAGTTTCTTTTGGACTGTTCAACTGGGCCCACTTTTCTCCTCTTCAGTTCAGGGCTCCAGATCAACAGAAAAGTTTCTAAGGGTAAGTAGAGAAGATAACACCCTATTCTATTCCAGTTTTTGCAACAATAAAAGCAAAATAAACCATCATTTGTTCTTTCTGATCTGGTACCATGGTTGGTCTTACAGATACTTTTGCCACAGTATGGGGTAAAAGTAAATAAAAGATAGCTAAAATTTAAAAATAAATCTTTCATTTACCTTGAATGAGCAGTCTGTGTCAGTGAGTATCCAAACCACTATCCCTCATCAACTTCAACGATCATGCCCTTTGAAATAAAAGAATTATTTTCATTTTGCAATGCTATTAGTTGAGTTAGAGTGAACAAGAACTGTCCAGCAGCAACTGACTTCAGAAGAGAAGTACTTGCTAGCTTACAAAAATACAAAGCAGGAGCAACTCAGTCCTGCCTGGTGAGTTGACATCTATCCATTCTGGTCTAAGACAACATTTTGGGGACAAGGAATCAGCACAATTGAATGGAGAGGAGAGCAAACAAGTTTAGGAACCCTAAATTTTGCTGCTTCATCAATCAAATGGAACTGTAAAGTCTTTAAAGTCAGACACATTAATGTGCATTAGTGCCAGCAAACTACTCAAACCTTCAAAGTACAAAACGCCCTGAAAATTCACAGTCCTCCTGCCTGCTGTGGAGCTATTCATGCCCTCTACAACCACCATACGCTTCAGCTTAATGGGGGCCTTCAGGAACAAGGCACTAGTATAAATTTTAGAACTTCTTTGAGATGAAGTTCGAAATGAAAGAAAGAAAAAATGCCTTTAAAGTGCATCAGGTAGAGTTTTGAAAAAGACTTTTGGAAAAGGCAGCATTAGTTGTAAACCAGCATATGAGGACATATGTGTACTAACAGAGTTAACTAAGTCCATATTTGTAGCAGCCAAAAACCATAAAAGTGTGGGAAATTTGGTGATCAGTTAATTTTTCAAGTGATAAGGCAGAATAGTGACGTAATTTGTAGCAGAGGATGGACTGTCTCAGAGGAAACAGATCCCTTCAATCCTTTGAGGCCAAGAGCTGACTGCATTACACAGGGTATGAGCCACACTCTAAAGATCATCTGGAGGAAGTCTGCAAAACTCTTCCCTGCTATACTTGCTCCCTAAATAGAGAGCAGCCTCCAGAATTCAAGAGTTCCTTTTTGTTACTTTTTTCAGCAGGACTAATGTATGTTTTTGCATTGAAAACAGGGAGCAGTGCAGGCTGTGGGCTCTTTCCAGAAGAGACTGGGTTGCCTTCAAAAAGCTGAAGAAGTTCAGACATTTGGCTACATCCTGGCTTATCCACAATAGCAAAGAAATAAAGGTCATCAGCCTGTAAACAATTTCCTATGGAACTTAGATCTGTCAGGTCAAGTAATAATTACCATTTTACCACCTCTGTAATTAAGGAAGAATGTAGCCTCCAAATACCTCTGATTTATATATTAAATACCTCAAATGGGAAATTTGCAGTCTCTTATTTCCAAACTCACACTATCCAACACACCCATCCAAAAGGTGACAAAAAGTTAAAATAAAACTGGTGTGAATAAAATCTAATTTCTTGATAGAGGCCAAACCAGAAGTTTACAAAAAAAGTTTTTGTTTATCAAAGAATATTTGAGTAATGAATTGAATGTGGTAATTTTAGAACAAGAATATGCTTACATACAGAAAATAGATTGCTTTAGTACTAAGTCAAATAAACTAAGGACAGAAATTTAAAATCCTCCTGATAATTTTTATGTGGAAAGTGACTTTTTTTCCTGTTCTGAAAAATGCAGGGTTTTATATATTTCTCTTCTTGTAATATTTTAACTGTCGTCAAAGAAACATAAATTTAAGAACATCCTTGTGATAAATCATTAAATGCCTCCCATAGGAAAAGACACACATTTTCTACATGTCAGTTTAGTCAGTTCAGCCATTAATTTAAAGTGCGTAATTGCTTCTGTTAACAGTCAGAGAACTCAGAAGCTTATACCAACTAAGACCATGGCAGGAAATTACCTAGTTCATTGTGATTTATAAGACACATAAAAGAATTGAAATACTGAGAGATTGCCTAGGAAAGGATGTCTTTTCAATCAAGTGCAAGAACACAGAGCTCGGTGAGAATCACTCCTACTAAACCTCCTTTAATCATTCACAGTTTACTACTTTTTCTCTAAATTAAAAGTTCCTGTTTGAATGTTTTTATTACTTGTACGTAAAACCAACCAATATTTCTGAAGAATTCTGCTCCTGTCAATTTAATTGTAGCAATTTCTGTTAAAAATGTCAATAAATATTTGAATTCTCTTAGAAGAGTCAAAAGTGGTTAAAAGGGGGATGTTTTCTACACCACCAAAAAATCCATTGAAACTAGAAAAGTGATTTCTATCCTGTTCAGAATATGCAGCCAAGTTTTAACCTGATCTGTCTGTTTCTATTACAGTCGAAAAACTTTTCAAAGTTTTCAACTTTGAATTGAGGTTTAATTTTTACTTTTGTATAAATATAAAGTCTTAAAGTCACTGCTTAAAGGTGAGCAACAAGCCCACAAGCTTCTGAAACACCACCTGCAGTGCCCAGAAAGTAATAGGTTTCTACTCGTTGTTTCACCAGTCCATTCATAAACCTTAAGGCTTAAGCACTGTATCTGAACTGTGTTTAATAGAATTAGATTTAGAACTGTGTGTAGGATTAGAATTGTGTTTTAGAGCTTTAGCAGCCCCGCAGAAGATGCAGTACTACAGCAAGTAAACAGGCAACCAGCTAAGGAAGGATATTAAACACTCAATCAAACAGGCTGTATTTCAGATCTCACACAATCACAGTTACTTCCATTTGTGTTGTTTTTTTTAAAGAAGTTGGGCTCACTCAGAGGGAATGTCTTGCTCTGTGTTAAAGCCTGGAGGTGACTTAGAAAAGGCAGAGCTTGGTTTTTCCAAGTTACCACAAAATTTAGGTCTGTAATACTGGGAACACAGTATAAAAATGTGAGCATTCTTACAGATATTGCAAGGTCCTTAAGATCTTAATAGTCTCTGGCACATATTGATTTCTCAATTTATTTTATTTGCATAAACTGGTCCATAATCTAGATATAAATACACTCAAAGGCCAAAAATAGAAAAGCTAATTCAAATGCCTTTTCCTCATAGGCCCCTTGTGGTCCAGAATTAATTTCAGTAGAACCTGCAGAGAAACCAGAAGGTCACTAACACAGACCCATCTCTTAACATGGTTGCTGATGTTTTAGTCATTGCTTGTGTGACTGTCTTCTCTTGAAAAGGAAAATGGTCACGTGCAATGGGAACTTCAAGGATCACTTCTTCAGGTGATATCTGAGAACCTTTGACTTAGATTTGTTTCACTGCACAGACATAAACTCAGCTCATCTCGTTGCTGCCTGGAGCCTTACAGAATCAAGCCCACAGTTACTTGAATGTCCTGAATACACCACTGTTCTAGCTGCCCCTGGATTGACTCTGAAGTAAGGGCAAGACATTTGATAAACATATGGGTGCAGTAATTTTCACACTGAGAATCATCTGACAAATGCTGTGAGAGCAATAGATCAGAGAAAAACCACACAATAATTTATTTTAATTTACTGTTGCAACAATTTCTCTTTTTCCCCCTTCTTTTTTTAAAAGGATAATGAGGGGAGAAAAAGGTTTCCTCCTTAAAATGCTTGGTACTGAATTATTTCCAGATAAAGCATGGCACCTCACTGGGTACCTAGAAGAATTACATGCTTTAGGTATGCAGTTTTCACCTCTATTAATTGCAGGTGCTTTCACACTTTGAAAACACTGTTGGATCCTGAATTGTCAGATGAGCAGTTGTTTCTGTGCCCATAGAATCACTACAAGATTAGTGAGAAGATAATTAATGTATGGCTGCAACCGCAGGTTTGGAGGGTACTGTGGGGAAGGATGTTGGTTGGTTTGTTTGGTTTAATTTAATTTACTTTATACAGAATCACAGACACTTATCTGGTGAAACACTTGTGAGAAAACCAGAGAAGCCAGTAATAATTCTCAAATGGTTGTGTGTGAAATAAATCAATTCCTGCAAACCTCCACCTCCTCAAAGTAAGAAAGTGGGAAGGATCATATGGTCTGGACGAAGGTCCTTAGCTCAGGTGCACTGCCCCAGTTAGTTCCCATGATGCCCAGTAACAAAAGAGAAGAGAAGGAATTTAAGTATGAACACTGTGCCAAATTTCCAGCACCCCAAGGAGCAGTTATTTTGACACTGTTATGTACAGACATATCTTACTGCAGTAAACATCACAATTTTACTATGATTTACAAAAAGAAACATACTTCCTTTTGCTTTACATTTGGTGGCTACTAATTGCACTTGGTGGCCCCACTTTTTGCATCAAGAAACCCGGTGAATTATTGCTGCCTGTATGCAGCTCTGTGGCAGCCTTAGAGACAGGTTTCTGCTCCCCACAGGCGCATAACGGTGTCACACTGATCGTCACGGGGGTCACCCACCTGGTGGTAACAGTGGTTTGCAAAGCAAGGAGCATTGCAATTATCCCCATTACCCCAGACAGGCCTGACTTGTGTTTCAGGCACAGCATATGGATGGCTGAGAATAGCATTCTCCTACTGTGAAAGAGTAAAGAAATTATTCAAACAACATACACGGTCTAAAAACCAGTTTCAGATATCCCAGGTGCCCACACGTGATTCTTTGGAAGAGGCTGAAACATTGCCACAAACACAAACGGCCCCTTAGCTGCAACTATTGTACAAAAAATAGGCAACAGGTTTGACTGTGGTTGGAGCTGGTTTCAGTTAACTGCTGTTTGTTTTTCTTTGCAGATAATCAAAACCCTTTTATGCAACTTAGTCAGCTTAGATAAGCTCCACAGACCAAAATGCAAGGCCTGCCTGAAAAAACACTGTTCTTCAGAACGAAGATGCCATTCACAGTTTCCTAAATTGGATGCTTCCAAACCAATGAAAGGCAATTGCTTCCTCTCAAGACCATACTTAAAAATTCTGTCAATGAAGTTCAGGCAGTAGTTTTAGGATATTTTTTTTTCTGTAGCTGGTGACCTGTGGTTGTCTAATGCAATGTTGATAATATAAAACATTGCACTATTTGTAGTCTTTATTGACTCTTGAAAAACCAGAGGGTAAATTTTTTGCTACAGAATTGGAAATAGTTATAGGAGGATGAAAGTAAATTATATGAAAATTTATTTCAGCATCACACCTTATAATAGATTTCCTCAGACATTTCATCCCAGATTGGGTGCCTGCAAAATTTTCTTCTTGCTCTTTCCCTCCCAGCACCAGAGACACCCTTGCTTTGAGTTCTTGTCACTACTTCTGTTAATGATGAAATTGCCTCTCACTCTCCCACCTCTTTGTCTTCAAGACTTTTTTTGCTGCTCTTTCTTAGCCAGAAAGCCCTTACTCTGCCTTTGAAGGTTCTCTGAACCTTCTACCTGCAGTGTTCTTTGCTTAACAAATTCCTCCCGCCACAGGCAATCCTGAATATCTGTGTCCAGCATGGGTAAACACAGGAAGTCTAAGCGATGCCCTGAAAATGATCAAACATTAATTAAAAAGCCTCAATCGTATGAAATAACCTGAAAACAAGAGGAAAATTTGGTGCTGTGATAACATCGTACAAAATAACTTATCATAGAAATAACCAGTGCTCCAGAGCATGTAGTCGAGAAATTCCTCTGCTCCTTCACCATCTCTACAGGACAAAGCAGACTTCCAAAGCTCTTTTCACCCCAAGTGCAATTCAAGTACGGATGCAATGAAAAACTTCAGGTCAAAACCTCTGACAAAGTTTGAGGAGAGTGGTCATTTCTGCGGATGACAGGAACATCCACAGTATCACTCATTACAACTGGCTGGGTGCAAGAGACATTAAACCACAGCCCTCAGGATTTAACCAAATTTCAAATGATTACAACTCAGAATAAGCCTTCAAATGTCTGTGCAATAGCCAAGGCCACATAATCCCATTTTCGTCTGACGTATATGACACTAATCATTGCTGGAGACATGGTATGGGATTAGGTGAGGTTTGGACCTAATCCAAGATGGTATTTCCTATATGCCAGCTCAATTCTACTTTTAGATTTTCTGCTAACCCCCTCCAGGGTGCCCAGAAGCAGAGTAACTACTGACAGCATTTTTTTTAACTTGCAGCCTTGAGACTGAAATGCTCTCAAAGACACACAAAGAGCCAGTGCATCGTATAAGGGTCAGGAGTCCTTCCCCCATGGAAGAAATGTATCAAAATAGCTCCCAGTTTTTGTAATTTTAAACACTGCAAAGGGAGAAGCAAATGTTCAGGGAAAACAAAGAACAGATCAAAACTTTTAGAAGTTCAAATGTGCTGTCTGAACTACAATTACTGATCTGATAATTTTTTTTTGAACAATGATCTTTTCATGCTAGACTTGGATAGAAAGGGCAAAATGCTCTAGCCAACTTTTGTACCATCAAGAAGGCTGTTTTAAAAGACATCAGGATTTGAGGAAGCTGGAGAGATCCAAGACTGTTTTTTCCAAACATTCCAGTACTATGGATCAGCATCACTTCATACACTTAAAAGTGTAATAATTTTTTTCTTAACAATTAAATTTCAATCTACTAATCTGAAATTAAAATATTTAGTCAAGTTAATTTTCCAAGTCTACAAATACCCATAAAGCATTAAATTCCATGGTTCAAGGTTTGGGGTTTTTTTAAAGTAATCACAAGATTACAAGGGCTGGCAGTTCTCAGTTCTAATGACACTGCAAACATTCAGCATACTAGCACTTTTTTCTTTTTTTCTCTTCTCTGATCAAGCTGTGAAAAAAAATGAAAAAACAGGGCAAAGTCCTGATACCAAATAAAAACCTGCTATTTGATCTCCTGGAGCCAGACTTTCATCTCATGAGTTGTTATAACATGGCCGAGAATTATACCCAGCTTGTTCCAATCCAACATTAGTTGGATTGTTCAACTAATCCAACATCCCCTTCACAGCAAACCCCTGAGATTCAGTATAAATCAGCACCCAGAACTATGAAAGGGAAACCTCTAGGTCATCAACTCTGTCAGAAATAAGGAATGTGCTTAAAGAAAATAAAATGTAAGCAAGGCCTCACAATATCGTACTTTTCTTCTCAGAACTTTCCTTTATCATTCCAAATCAACCAATTCACACGGTGCTTTTTTCTCTTTTGCACGCCTTGTTCACGACCACATCTGCCCCAATTCCTCTGCTGCTCCTGAAACTGCTGAAGCCTTATCTTCATCTTTTTTGATACTTCCCAACTGCTAATATACTTCACACATCTGTTTTTCCAGAGTAACAGATGTTGTTGCTCAACAAAGACAACAGTCTGTGTGTTTAGGCTATGAAGCGCAGAAAAAGCATTTAGAGCTAGTTTCTGCTTTTTCTCAGGAGATGCTTCAAAAATATAGATTCTGCAAATGAAGTGTATTTCCAGTGCATGTCCCAGGGTTTACAAAGCAAACCGAACTGCAATGGACCTAAATCATTCTTGCTGCTCGAGAGGATAAAAGGCAGCATATTTCTCATGTATAAAAAAATTAAGGCTATAGCCCTCAAGCGGCTATTCACTGCATGTAATTAAATCCACTACAATTATTTGATTTTGAGCAAGATAATAATGCATGATGTGTTAATGCGCACTAATTGTATCAATATGATTCTGCTCTATTCCTCTATGCTCTCCTTTAGGGCCTTGTTGCTCCCTAGCACAGCGCAACATTTTGCAACAAAATATCTCCAAACTGAGACAGAGAAAATGGGTTTCAACTGGTGTCCAGCAACCCAGCCAGAAGTACCCAGAGATTATCATTCTGCCCATGGTTGTTTTTTCCCATCATGACTGTTACGCTATTTTCATAAACTTTTGGGGATCCTGGGCAAATAGGCGGGACAAACAGGCAGGACAAATTTTCAGTTGGCATCAGGGGCACGAGTGCCCGTGCCATAATGCACTGCACAATGTGTAGGTACCTGGTACCATGGGTTCACTCTGTGACAGGGTGCTGGAGCTGCCCCCAGGTGTCCCCTCAGCACAGAGCATCAGTAGGGGAGCCCAGAGATGCCATGGTTTCCCTGGATACATCACTCTGTATCCCACTCCAGACACATCCTGGCTGCTTCTGGGACCATACTGCACGTAAAACAGAATAGTAACAGACTATGTATTAACATGGTCTACAAAGGCCAGCTGTGTCTTAAGTAGAGATGTTAAAATAATATAAACAGTGGAAATGTAGTGAAATGCTCTTTAAGTCTGCCTTAGAACTAAATGGCTGTGATCCCATAACTTAATTATCTAATTTTCTTAGAACTTTGCTGTTTGCCATTAGAGCTTGCATGCATTTGGAAAAAACTAAGAGCTTGCTCATTTGGGTTTGCCCAGCAGTTGTAATAAGAACATCCTCAATTTCTGTACTCCTGTGGAAAAGATGTCACTGCACTCAAGTGAAAATAAAAATATTTCTAGATGGTTGTGGATATTTTCCCTTTATAGAAACTTGCTGATTTTCTCATTATCACATTTTGAAGGCTGCCAGCCTTTGCCCACAATACATTTGGTAAAACTATTCCCTGCCACTATGTCATCTCTAACTCATTCTGCTAAGTATCCACTTTAAAGAATATTGTTCTAACTTTACCCTCACCCTTCTCCTTCATCTACTATTAGGGCTACTTCCTCCTAAGTGCTAGCTTCTGCAGTTCTGCTGCAGCACTACTGTATTACCCATATTTGGGTAAATTCCTTCCAATTTTATTTGCCTATCCCTCCCAGTTTTGACAAGAAGGGATAAAAAGCTTGAGAAAAATACACAAGGATGATAAAAATAATACACAGGTATCATTTTGGCAGAAGCTAACCGAGCTCCAAATACTTGATAATGCCATTTCAAATCAGCCAAGTGCATGAACAGTTTACACAAGGCCTCAGTCACATTTTAATTAACTAATTCATATTTACTTATGAGAACCATCATTATTCTAGGAGACAATTATTTTAAACTATTAAACAAGGCTAATTATTTTCATGACACACCCAAAATCAAAACATATATATGCTGCACTTACATGTTACTTACTAACCTATAATTGAATCTATTACTTTTATGAAAAAACCTAAATGTCAGACAGTAAGTGCATAAAAGTTCATTATGCCTTTCTCTAAAAATACGTCCTTACACTTGTAGCAGCGTAGAAGCTGCAGCTTTCACCTGAAAATGAAAACAAAACAGAAACAAAATACCGCCCCCCACCTACAAAAGCTCATTGCTCTCAGTGGAGCCCAGCACAGATTTCCAGTATAACAAAATGCTGTATTAGCCAAAGATTTTTATAAATATGGGTCAGGCTGTACTACAAAGCACTTCACAGCTGGGAAGCACTTGTCTCTAATGAGATAGAACTATCAAAGCTGGAAGTTTCTTACAGACAGTTTACATTTTGTGATGACATTCCCTTGAATCTTAAATGTAGCAGCCTTTCTTGTTTGTGGGCCTAGAGCTCTCCTCTGGGAATGGAAGCATTAGCTACTGATGAAAGTATTCATGAACTCTTTGTCATGCTGTTTTTATGGAAGGAAATTCCATCTATATCATGATCACGAACTGACAAGTAAACTAATCTTTGCTCTTATGTATTAGTCATATTTTCCCTTATGTTCTTTGCAGAGCAAGTGGCACATGCGTATTTAATTTAATTCTGTATAAATATTCAACAGGGCCTTTATCATATCATCTTGATAGCTCATTTGGGCTAACAGCAATTAGCCTTAGAGCCAGAAAAACAATCGATTTTTTACACTTAATACAACAGCATGTGACGTTTATCAGCACCCAGCCTTGCAGAAGTGTATTGCTGATTTAAGAGTAACTAATCCTAACTCTGCACATCTTAAGGAACTGGCCAATGACAACCAGGATCTCTGCTTTTTTGTTCACTTTCAGTTATAGTATTCATTGATTTATTTGCAGATTTAACTCATTACTGTGTGCAAGCATTATTCAAAGAAGTTTTCAAGCAATGATGAGGCACTCGAATTCTGCTGTTAGGAAGTGAGGTGATTAAATTAATTTAACCTTGTTAAATGGTTAATTGTGGAGAGTATAGAGTCTGAATATATTGTGTATTATGGTGATTATCATCTAATGTTCAGAACAACTTTGTGACACAAGACAAATGAACAAAATCTCTCCAACCTGCCCTCAGAAGGGTGCCTGCAGCTTCCTGAAGAGATTTGAATTTCCAGCTCACCAAAGACCTCTGAGACTGCAGAGAGAACTTCTCACTTTCACCAACAGAACATATTTCTGCACTACTGTGAACATTACGTTTGCCATTAGAGGTGCAGGGCAGGCACTTTCACTACATGTAGCTGCACAGTTTTCTTAGGAAGTGATGGAGACAATCTTCCCACCTATTCTGCCTCATCTTTGGAGGATATACCATCCAGTGCTATAGCTGCTCAAAATGCCATAGCTAACAGGGATGGAAGGGAAGAGAGCCATGACTATGCTGCTGCACTGACAGTGTGCTGGATGGGGCACAGGGAAGCAACCTTGGAGCTCCGTGCATCGGCTTGAAATCTCTGGCTCTACTCCTACTTACCACTGCCAATATTACATCATTGCACTAGGACAGCCAGACCAGTTTTCAAGCTGCCATTGAACTCGAGGACAACTGAGTTCATCTTTCCCACCTGTGCTATTTATATGCAGGATGTTCAGGAAATGTGTGTTGCACACTGCTCTATTTCTGACCAAAACATATGCTTTCAAGGCAGCCTACAATCACACACAGGCTGGAAATACAGTGTGATAGGGGGAAAAAAATTCTTACATAAGCACCAGCATCACTTACTGTAATACCAGTTGAATTTGCCCTAAAAGCTAATGATAGTGAGCTCAGAGTTATCAAAAGTGGGTTCAACAATCCAAGGAATGTGTCTGAGCTGCCTATTTCCATGATTATCTGTTCTACTCTGCAATGCCTTTCTTACGTGGGAAGATGCTCTAACTGTAACTTCATCTCACTGGAATGTGTTTTGCAAATGTTTTAATAAGTTATGACCCTACTTGTCTATGCAATGCAGTTCCTCAAATACCTCAGCCGTTCCTTTCAGCTGTTTAAGCTGCAAATTCCATAACACCCATGATGTTTAGGAAAAAGGGAAGTTTATATCTTACTAAATAGGGCTGTTGCTACCCCAGTGACAAATTCTCTGGATGGATGGATGAATACCTGAGAATTTTTATTTTTTTTTAAAGGCACATCTATTATTTTTCATGGCTCCTAGGAGCCTCTCACACTGTACTGGATGTTTTCCACCTCCCCCAGCATGAGTGTCACAGGAGGTGTAACCCATTTGCAGCTCTCAGCACATCTGGCATCTACAGCAGCTGAAGAGCTGCTCACAGAGGAGGAGAACACTACCTCCCACTCAACTGCTCCTTCCCAGCACTGGCATTGTGTTCCACTACAGCTCAAATCCTAAAGTGTGGGAAGCTTTGCCATTCACTGGCTGTCAAGAAGCCCATCATCTGTGTTTAAATGAGTCCTGAATATTACCTTTACCATCAAAATAATGAGGCAATAATTTCACTTAACAAAACCAGATCAGAGAAAGATCAAAAAGCTAAATATAGCTTCAAATATAGTTAAGGGGAAGAAAACCCAAACAGTAAACCCAGCTTATCATGTCCATCATGTTTCAAGAAGGCCAGCATGAAGAGACTGGTAAATCTTTTTGCCATCACATCTAATGAGACTTGGGGGAACCATCTCCTGGGAGGTCTGTCAATCACCTGAGCACTGATACTTAGAGTCACTTCTTGTCAGTATCTAACTCACTCAACGCATCAGTTCTGGTTACTGCTTTTGAATATAATAGAGACTAGTTTTAAAATACGCTCATTTCTAATCTTTCTAAATAAATACTTCAGTAGGATGTCTACACATCCAACACAATGAGAGCACCTTCAGCTATTTTCACCCCTGGCACCAGAGTACTGAGCCACTGCAGATCTGCCCACAGATAGTTTGAAATCCACCCTCAGGAGTGGCAGTCAGCTCTGGGATTTCTAGTAACAGAGCTGGAGACTACAAACATCAAAGCAGCATGGGCAAGGAAACACAGACAAAAGCAGACAGACAAACTAGACCACACGTCTCTCCTGAGAGATGGGGAGTCTTTGCCCTTGGAGGTGCTTCTGGTTAGAGCAATAGCCTGGCTGGTAGATTTTTGTGAATGTACCTTAGATTCCCACAGACAGAAAAAATCCCAGACAAACCCAAACCACGAACTACATACTTCTAGAGATCAGCCTATGCAAGCCAGTCAAAAGAGAGGAATAAGACACAAAGACCTTCAGGAAGGGAAGATGTTTTCCTGCTCAGCATAGGCCAGCAGACACAGGGTCGCTCAACCACTTTTTGAGTGCAACATACCCTCCAGGTCCTCTCTACAGCACCCTGGGCCAGCAATCAGCAAAACAAGAGCCGGAAAATAAGCCAAGTGCACTGGATTTAGAAGTCAGGCTCTTTTTTTTTTGTTCTTATTTTTAGAAGGTAGGATTAACCACTGTAACAAATACTTATGAATTAGTGAGAGTCTTGACATCAAGACCTACTGTCCTTGTGGAAGACAGACTCATGTTTTAAGCTATTTTTATTCACGGAAGTTGTGTTCAGTTCCATCCTAATAGAGAAGAAATATAATGGCCTTTAGAGTGCCAAACTAAGGCCAAATTAAGTGACCTAATCAGTTTTCCGACTTAAACACTATAAAAATACATAGATAAGCATGAAAAGACTCATTAGAACAGCAGCAAGAGAAGTTATCCCTTGCTTTTCTGGCAGATGGAAGAATTCCTTGTGCTGGCTGAAGGAAGTTATTCTAAAGCCTTTCCTTAACACTGTAGAAATAAATCTGTGTAAAGAAAAAACTATTATTTAGGTTTTTCATTATTTACTTTTTAATACAAGGACTTCTACTGAATTACTTAAAAGAAATTCATATTTGTCCATAACAGACATTTTGTCACCACAAAGATTACTCTAAGAACATAATTGCTAGCTAATGTTCATGGCTCAATGGCTGTTTTTGTTTCTGAAGGTACTTCATCTAATTATCTTGTAGTGGAAGACTACTCTAAAGGGTCAGCTCCCAAAATAGCTATCTATGTACACTTGTTTAGTCTCACAACATCATGCCAAGAGATTTTTACATGACTGTTTTATTTTTCCCAAGATAAATTATCATCAGCTTTTTTATCCCTCTTTTTTTTCCTTCTTTCAATACCTTTCCTCAAGTATCACATGTACAGGATGATATTTAAGAACACATTTTGTGCAAATTTAAAATTCTTTTTCAGAGATGAGTTTAGATTTTTTTTTTAATTTTTGAAAAACCAAACAATTAGGTAAAACAGATAGACAGCTTTAATAAAATTCCAAAAGGCGCCCTTTCTCACCAAGAGTATTTTTATTTTGGCCCATCTATTTCTTTGTAGATGGCTGTTGGTTCCTTTTATTATTTTAAAGATGTTGGAGAAAGGCTGCTGCACCATTTTCTGACCAAGCTGCATGATCTTGCAACATCTCCCACGGTGTGTTTAATATCCAGGGCTGCTTGAATTCTTGCAGAAGACTCCATATCAGTTAACAGACTACCTTGTCCCTGGCATTACAGATGTTAGAGCAGTCAAAGGTTCATCTCAGCAAGACACTAATAGAAACCATTCTTATTAAAGATAAGGCTTCTCATGAATAATGGAAAAAAAAAATCAAAGGCAATTTAATCAGTTGTCATTTGGCTCATATTTCCTGTCACAGATTATTTTTTCCTAATTTGGAAAGCAATATTTCAAAGCAACAGCAGTTTTTTTATTAGTTTCATAACTTCATGGGAATTTCCCACTATTGTGGATGTGATATTCAGACCTATAATGCATCAAACAAAATATTTGCATTTCTCACAGATACCCATCCAGTTGCAGCTGCTTTCCCAAAGAATAATCTCTACCCCTTTCTCCTGCTAATAAAGGAACAGTTGTATAAACTTAAAAATTCCTACTATAGACAAAAAAAAAAAAAAAAAAAGAAGATAAACCTATGCCTCCTAAAAATTGATAAAAAACATTCCAAACTCTGAATTGTTAGGATCAGTCTTCTAAATTCAGCTTATAGGTGATGTTTTGCTGTTGCCTGGACTGGTGGGTCTTTCTTTAAATAGCACTGCTCTGCCATCAGGAGATACTACATTAATTTCATTTGGCATCACTGGGCCTCAAAGAAAGAGAGATGCTTTCCTTCAGCAGGACAGAAGATCTGGCATTTTTAATTCAATTTTTTGTGTGTCTTGAAGTCACTTAATCCTCTATTTGCCCTTCTCTGAAGATGATCTTTTAAGAAAATGGAGGTATCTTATTTGTAAACACTGTTATCAGAAAGCACCACCTTTCTCTCTGCATACATCATGCTACTGCCACAGTGGCAGCTGCTGGCATCCTAAATAACCAAGGATTGATTGATCCCTTTTTAAAAAATTTTTAACCACTGCATGTTTCGACACTTCAGTGTTAGATGAAATGCAGATGGGTAGGTTTCTGTCACAGTTGTTCTGGGTTTTCCTTCAAACAAATCAGAAAATGGCAAAAAAACCCACTTGAGGGCACAGATCCTAGATCTTTGCAGGCTATGGACATTTTGTTCCCTCCATTGCTTCGGGATGAGGAATCCCAAAGGAATCATGTATCTATGCCTGAACTACTCAGCAAAGCCCTGCACTTCATGCTCAAAGTGTGACTCATTACAAACATTAGACTATCAGCTACCTTTCATCTGAAGTCCGTGTGATGTTTCTCTGTAGGAGGTCTCTGTAGTAGGTAACACTACACCAAAGCCTAAACAGGGGTAAAGGTACAAGACATTAAGGGTCAAAAAGTAAGGCAAGGGCCTATTTTCCCCCACAAACCAGCCAGAGTAACATAGATCTAAGCCACCAGCCTGGGGCTTTCTTGCTTCTCTTGATCTTTATTTCTAACATGTACAGCAGAACCTTGAGCATTTCCTCAGGATCTCTAGCCAAAGCTGTATTTGGAAAGACTTCCTCAAACCTCTGAACTGGTCAGAGACTTCACATATTATCTTAATATATCTTTATGTAACATGTGAGAGAATGTCATTCTGCTCTGGAGATACAGCCCCATGCAGGATCAGATGTCTTTATTAACTACTCCATATACTTGTATCTTAGGAACAGCGAGGGTTATGGGAACCTTTTCCCATGCTAGAAAACCAGAGACACTGGGAAAATGAGGACCCATTGGAACACTCACTGAAGCACCTGGGAGCCTTTCAATAAACATCCCTCATCTTCAGCGCAGGCGAAAAGCAGCACAGCCCGCACTGAGCCGTGCTACAGCTGCGCACGTGGCTGATACTCCCAGGATGTCACTTTCCATCCCTGTGGAAGCACACACCAGCAGATGTCACCCAGCCCCCAGAGCTCCACTGGCTCACCCTGGGGTCACAGTCACCACTGGCCTCGCTCCCCCCAGCAGTCTGTACCCAGCCACCGTCCCCCACCATTGCCTTTTGGCCATGGCAAAATGAATGAAAATCTCCTTCCTCCTTCAAAGCTGAAAGCTATTTCTGTCACACAAGTATCTAATCTGTGAACTCCCAGGATCATTCTAGAATCTGTATCACACTGCTAATGTCCACCTCAAACCTGAATAGCATCGTTTCCACTCTGGTATTTCTTACAAGCACTGCAGCTTTTTCAAGCAGCTAATGCCACAAATAATCAATTTTCACTTTTACTCTGACAACAATTTTTTTTCTCATTTCTTCATAGCCATAATATTTTCCTGAAATGCAAGCAGCCACTTTCTCCTTAAATTTGCCATCAAAAAGGCACTCAAAGTGTGAAGTCTTCAGGTCAGAAGCAAACCACCAGCAAATGACCTTAGGTGCCTGGCAGGGCACTGCTTGTTCTCTTCTTCCACAGTTCAGGACTTTGGGGTAGCACGTGATACGATTTCTTCAAGGCAAAAGAATCAATATATATTCTCTCACAGAATAGAATAGTAGAGATGAGTAATCAAGAGACAAGGAAAACAAAATGAGGGCTAAGAAAGTGGAAAAAAAAAATGAGGGCTAAGAAAGTGGAAAAAAATCTCAAATTTGAGAATAGGAAAAATATGCTGAGCATCTGCAGACTGTAAGGATTGTTTATATGTAACAGGGACCTGGAGAAGCAACTCAACGGAGACCCTTATTTCCACCTACAAATAAGTGACATAGAGAAGTGATTGGAATTATGAGTAACAGCTCTTAGGAAGTGAAACTACAGTACAGGAAAACAGTGTTATTTATCCTTAAGAAAGTATCCTCTAAGTATAGTAAGATATTGTTACTTATTCTTAGGAAAGTATCTTCTAGTCCAATAGCCAGCAAGTTACTTTATCCATTATCTGCAGTTCTCCCTTTGAGATTTGATCCAAAACTCGTATTTCTCAAAAAGATGTGGGTTTTGCTTCTTCCAAAGCAGAAGTATAGACTGCGTAGACTCATGTTTCCCTAATAATTCTTTTTATATTTTTTGAAAATAGAATATATGTTCACTCACAAGTCAAACTTGGAACTTGGTGGAAAGAGAGGCTAAACGAATTCCTTGCAGGAAATTACTCCTTTTTTATGTCTGTCTTCCACACATGCAATTTTTAAAAGCAGGCCTAGAGGAAGTTGGTCTAACAAAAGGACTAATCTCAAGTCCGACAGAAACAGACCAGGGAAATTATCAGCTTTACACTGAGCACGTTAAAAACATCACAGAGTCACACAGCTATCCACACAGCAATGCTGTTTTCATGCTACACAACCTATATAGAATGTTAGAACCTATATATATGTCAGAGGCATGGCTCAGGCATATTGCCTTAGTCAAAGGATGGAGCACAGAAGAAAAGCAAGGAATTCCATTGATGGGGTTACCATATCTGTCCTCTACTTTTACTGATCACCAAAACCAACCAGAAATTGTCTCAAACCCACTAACTGTTTAACTAACCTGCATAAATAGTTGGATGCAGTTCAGTAAAAGAGAACTTTATTTTTTTAACTCTGGTTTTAAAATAAGAAAGCACCTAATCCTATATATTTAAAAATAAATTTAAACATTACTTATGTCAAAGGATTGCATGAGAATAAAAGCATGCTTTTTCTTTTTCTTTTCACTGAAGTAGCCCACAGCTTGTGGGTTATAAAAAGACTCCTGGATTCCTGGGACACATTTAAAATAGTAACTTACCACAATTCATTTTATGCATTCAAAAATTTTATAATAGACACCCCCTCTGTTGGAATTTCCTTTTTTTTTTTTTTTCCCACATCTACAAAGGTTTTCAAATGAAAATAACTACTAAATCAACTCCTTCTTTCATGTGGAAGCATAGTCACATGCTTGTTTAAAAAGGAGTAACTAAGCATGCAGAAATGGAAGTGCTACTATTGCTCTGTCATTTATCTAATAACTGTGTTCACAGACTTAACAAAAATATTCTCTCGGAAAGAACTCAGGGGAGTTTATGCAACAGTGACAGACATCGTCCTGTTGAAACTATTCCTCTATTTTAGGAAGCTAAAAACGAGGAGATTGTACTTTCTGGAGGTATATTAAGGATATGTAAATGCCACAACCACAAGCCATTGGAACTGAGTATTTGTGATTGGGCAATGTCAGAGCTGGTAGAGCAGCTGACTGAATTTTTGAGGTGGCTCATAAATCTCTACCTCTTGCAGCATCATACTTTGTATAAAAGGGGGTGAGCTTCAAACAGTGTCCTGGGTTTACCTTCTTTCAGAACAACATGTGCAGAACTGCTTTACCAGTGATCCCACCAAGGACATGCTTCAGGGTTAAACTTCAAGAACTGCTTCAGAAATTACCTTTAGTTCCCCTGGCCAAGGCTCTAAAACCTGTGCTAAACTGGTTTTTCCATCTGGGTACCAATTCCTGGGATTAATGTTAAGAGGAATCACAGGAAGCTTCCAGCACAGCTATTTCAACCCCCTCCTCTTCCTGATGTCCTCTTCTTCACCCCTACATCCAAGGTCAGAACAGCCACAGAAGCCTGGATCAATGCAAGAAAAGACCTGAGGCAAATCAGCATCCTAAAGAACTCGCCTGTGTTGTGAGTGCGATCACTGGCCACTGTCAGCATCAGAGCTCTGGTCCCACTGAGGTCCTCTGCTCCTGAGCATACATCACACATCCACTCCCCCCTTCGCTCCATATTACTGAACACAACAAGGTGCGGCCATAAAGGAAAACAACATCGAGCCCATAGCAAAGCAACTCGGCTTCTGCAGAAATATCCCATGGAAAAAAATTAAAATACCACCAACCCAGGGAAATAATTAAGTTAAATATAACAAATTTGGAGTAACTTGAAAACATGAAGGGCAAGTGAAGAGTATTTATGGAAGATGGGCTAAATCCTGTGGCAAGCAGTAAGCAAAATGTCACCAGTGAAGATGGTTATCATAAACTCCTTAAGGATATTCTTCTCTCACTCTATAACATGCAAAGTTCAGCAAAAGAGAAATGTAGCCATTAGCACAACACAGCAGATTTGTCATTTTTCTCACCTCATATTTTAAATCAAGTTTCTAAGAACATCTACTAGGCAATAACTGAATAACCCCATCATTAGATTTCCTTCTTATATTAATTTATGATTAAAAGTACAAGACATACTTTAGAGATTTACTTTCCTTACAATAAAAATAATATTTACCAGTACAATTTTGGTTCTATCAATATTGATGATACTTGAACAAAAATTTCTATAGCTAGAAAAAATCCAATTACACACTGAACATCTGAATAGGTTTATGATTTCATCTTCTATAGCTGTCATAGGAAGCAAGGAGAGCATAGACAACGCCACCTCTAAAATGTTGAATTTTGCGTCAAAATTTGATTGCCAGTGATTTGTTTATACAGTTACCCAAGCTAGGCTGAGAGTCCATGACATCCTAAGATGTTCCTGCAGTAAAAAACGCTATGTAGCCTGTTGGCTAAAACAAAACATACGAGATAAAAGATGTATTGATTTCAGTTGCTTGAGAAACACAAAACCAATAAATGAGTCACTGTCTGATGGGTAAACGAACACAACATGAAAAATAAGGTGTTAAAAACACACTTTTTTTTAATAGTTACAGAAAATAAAACCATTTTAACTTCTCGCCTTCTTATAGTTTCTTATTGTTTCCATCCAAATACTTGGTTATAAGAATGTTTTGTAGGCAGGAGAGAGACTGGTGCTACTGATGCCTACTAAACAGCTGCTCCTCTGCACAGAAACTGATGCAGTTTTGATGCTTAATTCTTGCAGTTAAGAAGAAAAAACACGAAAAACCCAATCAAACCCCAAACATTAAGACCCCTTGGAGGAAAGCTATTCAATCAATGGCCCAGCACTTAGAAGTGAGGTGTCTTCCATTAAGAGCAGATGGCCCCCTTTATGCCAGACCACACTGTGGCATCTCTAGTCACAGTAGCTTCTTAAAGGTTACGTGTACTTCTATGGAACTTTTCAAGCTCCTAAGAGCTGAGATTTTCCAGAAAAGACTTTTGTACTACACACTAACCAACCAGCTCCAGCACCAGGGCATCAAAGCTTCTGCACAACTTTTTTTTTTGTCACCAGTGAATAGGTTAAATTACCTACGTGTAATGGAAAATATGATTCATCTACACAATGCGACAGCTGCATTTGCTTCATTTAACCATACAGGGTTACAGGGAATGGACTTGAGTTGTCAACAGTAAGTTCCTCTTTCTGAACTCACTGAAGAGCTGGGAAGAGGACTAGTGAGCCAAAAAAGGCAGAAGAAGAAAGATTAAAACAGATAGTCCAAAGGCCCCATGTAAGAATCACGGCTCATCCTGTTTCCTGTGCAGTATTGGGTCATAAGTTTAAAAAAAATTTCTCATGATTGCTAGGTGACTACAGGAACAGAAAGGCTGAAAGTTTGATGACACTTGTAGCTTAGTAAAGAAATAATTTGGCAGATGGAGAAACACCAAGATTGATTTTTTTTCTTCCTTTTTTTCAAATACATTATAGAAGTCTAATATAAAGCTGAAAAATGCAGATCTCTAGACAGATATCAAAACCAGTAAAAGTCCACTGAAAATAAATGACTATTTTCAGGTAAACAATTGTAAAGAATTTATTTTTTGGTGTGTGTATTAGGTCTCAGTCAAAAAAAAAATACTAAGTATATGATTTAACACACACACCATATTACAACTGCGTGTCTTGTATTATACAACAGAGGAAACTGGTTTACAGAGCAAGAACTGACCCACACGGATGCCAACACAGTTTCCAGAGGTGCCTGAGAATCACAAGTGTCAAACAGGGCAGAGAAGCAAGGCTGTAAATTTTACTTGAAGTGTCACATGGCTTTGAACACACTGCTTTACCTTCCTGCTTACATGATGGAGAGAGCACAAATGGTGAGAGCACAGGATTTGAAGATATAAACTGCTACGGCCTGAAAGAGCAGCCCAAGTATCTCAAATTGGTCACCCTGGTTCTCAGGTACCAAAAATAAGTAAATTATCTGGAGAAACTCAGATCTTACATAAGAGACGCATAGCAAGCATTCTGCTCAGAAATTGCCACCATAAAAAGGACAAGAATGTAATCACATGTTCAAGGCAAGGTTTTAATGCATAACTGAGAACAGAGCATAGGCGCAGGAAAAGAGCAGCTAATTAGCTAATTGAAAAGTGCATCCTCAGGCATATAAAATCCAAGTTTGACAAGCAGTCATAAGCCAACATTTCTCAATTTTTCAGTGCTTAAAAACTGCCAAAATTGAAGCATATGCCATCACAGTATATACACACATACTGTAATCATACATAGAATTGTGGAAAATTCTGGATTGGCAGGGCCTTTCCAAAGGACATCTAGTCCAACCCCCATAAAATGAAACTGGACATCTTCAGCTAGACCAGGCTGCTCAGAGCTCCATCCAGTCTGACAATGAACGTTTCTAGGGATTAGGCAGCCATCACCTCTCTGGGCAACCTGTCCCAGTGTTCCTCATCATAAAAAATTTCTTCTTTATATCTAGTTTAAATCTACCCTCTTTTAGTTTAAAACCATTAGCAGTCGTCCTATCCTACACCTAGGTTCAAAAGATCTGGTGTTCCAGAGTAGCAGCAACACTGTATACGCACTTACATTCTACTGTTAATTTGGATTTTTTTTTCAAAGTCTACAATGTAGTGTTAGAAGGTCAACAGAAGCATATTTAACTGCATGCATCATATCTGGGGCAAATTATTTGAGCTTACAAAAATTCACTTACAAGTAAGAGCTACAAACATAAGGAATAGAAATATTATTAGTATTACATGGTCTAAAATTAAAAGAGAATACTTTACTACTTAGCTGTTTTGTTGATTAAATACTTTTAAAAATACAATCCCTGAAAAATTACTTCAGTCCAATTCAAGAAATCTTAGTATATACCAAAAAAGGCTATTTCTAGCCTTCAGCCTTTTAAAAGCAGACAGTTGATTTTAGTCAACCGATTTCAACTGAAAATAAATACCTTTTTTTTTCTGTATAGTTACATAAAATAAAGGTCTCTTCTGAAGCCTAAAAAGTTATCCATGGTCTACAAAATTATCACTTCTTATTTACAGTACTCAGTACTGTATTCAATGTAAGTATAACCTTTTTCTACCATTTCAATCATTGTTAAATCATTGCTAAAATTACACCCCACCATTCACAAGAGACATGGTAGACAATGCCGACCAGCACCCCACCAGAAGCATAGCTTAGCAGTCTCCTCGTTAGCACTTTGATTACATTAGACATTAAGTGCTGACATTTCAACTGCTTAAATTAATAAAGGCTCAGAGATGGACTGGTACTTAAAACTGACTGCTACCCCCTAAGGATCCAGGATCTTCAGGCCATTTTTTTCATCCCTCCTTGATAGTTGGCATATAAACACTGTGATGTCCTTGACAATGACTATGAAATGCGTCAACTCGTAAGTGTGAAATTCCAACACAACAGAATGTTTTGGTTATACATAACTCATAGTTCTGTACCTAATCTTTAGTAAAAAATAAAAACGAGGCATTACTTATTTTATCAATTTTTCTGCACCTTTAACACTCCCAGCGCAGGAAAACAGGCTCAAAGCTGCTGCTTGTTGCAGTATTTGCTACAGCTGTGTGCACAAGCATGCATCCATGCATTCAGAACAGGTAGATCTCATGTAGAGATCTGAAGCAGAAACACGACTTACTAATCTGAGCATGGTGAAAAAAAGTTCTTTGTTAACACCCTTTTGCAAACAGTACAAATTCTTGACTAGGAGGTAAGATACTAGCTCTTCCCACTGCAGAAAAAAAATCTGCTACTTACTAAGTAATTTTGCCTAAAAAGTCAAACATACCGTGAATTTAAGTCCAAGAAGCAAAAGTCAGGAAAAGGAAAGCAAGGATACCATCTATGATTAATTACAGAAAATTGAGCCAAAAATATGGGAGAATTTAAAAATTACTCAAATCACAATAGCAGTTTCAATCCAGGTTTCCAAAGGACTAAACTGAATGTTGCAAACATTCAATTGCCAAATTAGTTGCAAACAGAAGACCTTTATTAAAAATGTCACAGGATTCCAGCCCCACCAGAGCTGGGAAAGACAACTTCAGGAGGTTCCTCACAGCCTCAACTGTTCTCTAAATCTGACGCTGCTTGAGAGCATCGAGTTCAATTCTTAGCCAGTATTTGGAGTATTTGGAGTCTGGAGTTCTCTGAGCTCCTCAGTATTTTATGCGGATGTTGTCAATATGAGTGAGCGCTAATACAGTGAGTGTTAAAGGAAGTAACTGTTTACCCTTTATCATTTATCATCGCTGCTTCAGGACTGCAGAATAACTTGTAAAGTGAGCTAAAGACATCAGTGACCTTAAAATGCAGCACTGAGATAGATCACCGAAGTTTAAAAGGCTTGAAAAGGCAAGAGAGTTCTTGTATGGAGAATGCTCCATTTCTAGAATTACTAATTTGGCACTAAGCAGTAATTCCCTGCATTACAATTTATTAATGAAAAAAACTATAGGAATGAAACAGCCCTACAAAGTACTAATCAATTTTTGCCATAACTGCTTACAGCCAGTCTGGCTTCTAGCTAAACTCCATGAAACACAGGTGCAATGTGGGTCACAAAGAAAACTAGTGCTGCAAAAAGGCACATAATAAATTTGCAGAGGGCAGACCTCCCAGTTCTGCTATGCAACATAGGTAACTTAGGGAAAAGTGTTTACTTCAGTGTAAAAATGGTCCTACTCAGACCATCTTAAGATTAAAATGCAACACAGCTGAATTCTAAACAGCACAAGCTCCTGACCTGAGACCGACTGCGGAACAGTGCAAAAAAACCAGTATGCTTCTCAGAATATTCAAATGGATATAGCTTTCCAAGAACACTAGAAAAAAATCCCTTTTAAATTTTCACATCCCTTCTGTCTGCAGGACAGCATTTGCTTTCAATCAGCTTTCTCTACCATTCATTTTCCTTTTTGCAGTTCAAAAAAATAGTTGCCTCTCTCTAAAGCCAGACTTTGGAATAAACATGTATTAGCAGTAGCACAAGAGGCTTTTTTTCAGTATTTGCAAAGTTTCCAATGTGCAGCTCCACGAAATTAGGGAAATTTGACATCATCAATTTATCCTCCAACTTCTCTCCCATCCCTCCTGACCATGCTCCTCACCTAAATTATATAGCTATACACAAAGTTTTATTATGGAGCAAGATGAAGCACATAGGTGGTACATAACAAACATACTTTCAAGAACTAGTAAGGCTGTGACATACAAAAAATATGTAAACTACATTTTTCTCAATGACTGTTCAGAATCATTACTGAATACGTTAGCAGTTTGTTTGACAGAATTTCCATTTTGAATATACATAAAGATTATAAAATGTAACACATGACAAATATTCCTAAAACCCAAAGCCATTGCTGTTTATTTATATTTTAAAAATATGATGTCATGTAACAATAACAGATACATCCTGGCATTCTTTTAAGTGGCAGATATCAGCAGGGAAGGACTTTTTCTTCCCTCATAGTTTGCATTACAGCACTTAATTTTAATAAATTTATTTAGGTGCTTCCCAAGTTCACCATGTATTGTTCATGTATTTCTTAGTTATATAAACCTCAGTCATGTCTTTCTATCTTAAACCTCAGTCATGTCTTTTTATCTTAAAACTAGAAATTAAGCCAACTTTCATACTATCATAAATCATCACTGCTACTGTCCATATATAAGCTTAAAAGCATATATTTTTAATCTAGGCAACAGCAACATGAGACTAGAAAGATTCGATGTTTTTATAGACAGAGATGAAGGAATTTCTGAGG
The DNA here is from genome assembly GCA_013400235.1 of Oriolus oriolus. Lineage (NCBI taxonomy): Eukaryota > Metazoa > Chordata > Aves > Passeriformes > Corvidae > Oriolus > Oriolus oriolus. Next base: position 40,183 of record VXBT01011145.1, read on the forward strand.
TTTTTCAGGTTTTTTTGGCAAGGAGGTTAATTTTCAGCACGAGTTCTGTATTCATCTCACTTTGGCACTCAGGGCACCATCTCAGAGCCTGCAACAAATGAACTCCATGATATGTCATCAACACGGAGCAGGACACAAACCTTGGTGCTTAATGACTTACAATATAAGAAAAATGCTTTAATTCTTGTATGCCCTAGAAGGAGTGCCACTTGTAGGTACTCTGTCATGTAGGGCCATCATCAAATTAGCAGTTTTATCCAACTGGGAAGAACTTGACCAACAACACATCCTTTCCTCCATGGAGAAAGTTCTAGGCAACAATTCACTTATCTTTGAAGTAGACGATTCAGTAATAAAAGAGTGGGGTCTTATGTTACAGTGCTGGATTGCCCCTTGCTACATAGATTCATTGCTGCTGCTCAAGGAGTAACTGTCCTCCCAGAAATGGAAGGACTCTGTACCTCTTAGCAAAGCCTGATGGCTTCCAAGAAATAACTGATCCCTGGAAGACTGATAATATTCACATCAGTAGTATCTGAGGCTGGGAAAGTTTTGCCCAGGAGTAAAAGACATCAAGGCTTCTGAACACTTGGCATATTAAAAGAAATGAGTTATGCTATGTGTGTAACTTCTTAAACCACTTGTGACTCAGTTGACTTAAGGAACAAGACTGTACCAAATTGCAGACAGAACTGAATTCCCATTTACATGAAGGTGATGTCTTATGGGATTACCTAAAAACAGAGGTCAGACAAAATTAAGAGAATAAAAGTGGTTATATTTATTGAAGGGCCTTCAGGCACATTTAGGGCAGACGAAGCCCTGCCAGGGGCTACACCCAAAAATGGACTATGGGTCACACGTTTTCATACTTTTATAAGTTTGGTTCATTTGCATATTGGGGGTTTGGTTCATTTACATATTGGGGGTTAATCTTCGAATTACAGCTTCAGGGAATGAAGTCATTTACCCCAAGTTTGCTTCCCCCCCGCAACTCACTTTTGTTTACACTTCTCGGGGCCTGAGACAGTAAGGTCTCCTTGAGTTTCAGGCCAAGAGAGGAATTGTTTTGTCTGACCAAAATGAGAGAACAGTAGCTTACACTCTATATGGAGTTTAGAGTTACACACTAAAGAATTGCAGGATCACAAATATACGAAAAATATAAAAGCCAAAATCTTACAGCATCAAGGGTGAAAAATTCAATGACTAAAAACATTGCATCACGGATTGTTGCTTTGGTTTGCATTTTTTATGCATTAAACCTGTCCTATAGATTTATGGTGTTTACAAAATTGACACTGGGCAGTACTCAACTATGGTAATACTATTCTTGAAGAATAAGGCACATTTGAGAACTAATTTTAAAAAGTCAGTACATCAACCAGTAAATTTAACAACCAAGTAAGAATGCAACTTGACAAAATGACATTCTGTTTTCCACAGATCAACTGTCTTAGATTTATTTATTCAAATATATGATACAGCTACAAGCCCATGCATTTCATAAAAATCTGAACTTAAAATTGTTATGGAACAAAATTTTAAATAAAGCATATACAGTTGTTTCTGGGTATTCAAGTGGACTGGTTAGTCTAGAGAAATATTATTTGCAACATATGAGCAGAAGCACTGAGATTCCCATGTGATCATTTCTTTATCTCTTCCACTCCACACATGAAGATAAATCACAGCGGAATAACTCTATAGATTGAGTCCTAGGCATAAGCTCATAGCTGAACTCATAATTTCACTTTCCATTGGCTACATATTTATAGTACATCCCTTTTATACTGTTATTAAAAATAAAATAAATAAGACTACACTTTAAAAATGTAGGCAGTATAACTACTTTAAAAATGTCCTTTATCCATGTAATATGCTGACAAAATTAAAATTTCTGTCTACCTAAATTCTTTTTTATGATTACAAGGTAATTCTTGTAGTTCCCAAATGTTTTTGAAAATTACTACCTCTCATAGAAAATTTGGGTATTTCTATGTAATGAAACCACTGAAGAAATCACAGAGAAGCTGCAACAGATTAACATGAAATAAATATTAGAGAGAGTATTTAAAAGGCACACAAATACTTCAAACACATACAGTTTCAAATCTTTATTGTTTTAAAATTCTACATGTCTTTTACAATTACAATAATTTGTTACTTAAATGACTCTTGTATGGTTAATGTACAATGAGTTTTTTCCTGAAACTCAACCATGAAATACAATTTCATCAATATGATTTTTCTAAATAGATTAATACAAGACTTCTGTTTTGTTGGGAAGAACAAGTGCTTCACTTTGAACAAACAGCACAGGTGTCTTCCCTTCAGAATCTGTGTGATCAATCCATCGAAAGTGCTTTTGAAGATTGCAGATCTAACTGTGACTGATTTTCAAAATCAGTCCATCAAATTACAAGGGTTTTTTAACATTAAAGAGCATTTTCATGTAATGAAACAAGCTGCAGTAGTTATTTTTATTCATCTACTGAGGCAAACTCATGTTGAAGAAAAATTATATGATTATCTGCATGCAATGAACACCCTCTTTAAATAGTTGATGAATTTTACACATATAAAGAATCTGTTAAAGAGTGCAAGTACTTTGATAATGATTTCACAAAAGGACATATGCTGGTAATAATGGTAACTAACATTTAACATCTAAATACAAGCTAATGTATATTTAACAGGCAATTAACATGGCAAACAAACCATGTTTCATGTGGTTGCCCTTCGAGAAAATGAACTCATTTGGTCCACACTCCTAAAGTTATCTGGGTAAAAAAATTGAAGCAGTTAGGGCCAGAGTTTTTGATGAATTTCTCGTTTCTAAAATGTCACCTGTTAAAAAGTAAAAGCAGTACATCAATGACGTATCTTGTCACATGACCTCAGTATAAAAAGATGGCCTGGTATTTGGGGGGATGAACGAGCACTGAAGGACAAGTCAAAAAAGAACGGAGACAGAATGAACTAAAACTTTGTTGTGTTATACTTTCTTGTTCCATGGTACTGCTTTCACTCTGTAGAATTTTGTACCCAAAGGAACTTTGAATCTGTTTTGTGCCTACAAAAAAAGAAAAAAAAAATTAAAATGTGGGATTATTCTACTGATTTTTGTATTTTTAAGCTCAGACTGATTCTCACTACTCAGTATTCAGGAGACCCTCAGGAGTCTGCCAAAGCTCTGGGCAGTGTGGATGCAAATACTCAACCCACTGCTCACTCAACTCTTTTCTGGCTCCCCTACTCTTGCTATTCACTGACTCAAAAGAAGAGCAGCAATAGCAGAACTTAGGACAATTTTCATCTAACTTCTTATGCAGAGAGAATTTGTCACAATTGTTACAAATATTAAAACTGACTTTCTTCTCTACTAATCATAGATGATTTTTCATTCGTATTTTCTTACCTTTTTTGCCTGGCAATATTCTTTTTCCATCACTTTTCCTAGTACCCAAGGTCTCCTAGATGCACCTGATGCTAAAGAGAAAATATATTTAATATTTTGGATAAGCAACTACAGGTACTGGGATATTACATTACATTTTCATTAAAAGCAGACATTCTCTAAAAAACTCATTTTTTCAATAAACAAACAAACATTAAGTAAGGTCAAGTTTAAATGCAACATTTTGGTGGCCCTTAAAACAATAATTTGCAGTACCTAGGTCCACATCAATTTTAACCTATCACAAACACAACTAGTGTTCTGAATTTCATTTTCCTCGTTTCCCTGATGCAGGAATAGAATCAAGACATGGTTTCCTGAAGGACTGAGACAGAGACAAATGTGTCCCTCAGGCAATTGATAAGTCTTCACGGTTGTTTTATGTGCAGTTTCCTCAGATTTGAGATTAACTCTGTTCAGCCAGTGGTAAGGAACGGAGCAAGGTCAGTCCATCCGAAAACAGACAGGTCAGTCAATTATGTGCTCACAGCAACACACAAACTGACACAGCTTTCACCTTATCCATGTGAAAGAACAGTAAGGGAAGTCTACCATATTTCACACAGCTATGTACGCACTACTAATGCCACAGGTCAGAATGTTTGACATCTGGAAGTAAGACAGGCGTTTTCCCCTTATGTTCCACACATGACACACGACACATCGTGTCATCCTTCAGCAGACTCAGAATCCAGTTAGGGCTTAGCAGTCTTCTGGAGACTATACAATTATTTAAGATCTATCACCTTTCATCATAAGTGCAATCTACAGTGACTCTGCTCAGGGAAATTATTTGACAGCTTGTGACATGCAATAACATAGAAACTTTCACCGATAAAGTAGAATTAATATAAATTTTCTTTTGATGTGCATTCTTAGATATTGCTACAAAGTTGGGAGCACAGGTGAGTTTGCAAAAAACCATGAGAGTTTAAAGACATTCCCACGAATCCACTTCATGTAGCTCACGGCTTAGTGAAAAGCATTGTTATTTTTCCTCATTTAAAAAGGTTTCAATTTAGCTAAGTTTAGACAGCTGCCAAAAACAACTAACAAAAAGCCTTGAAGATTAAGGGAGGAAAAAAGTAAATGTGCCATCAACTTGAACATAAACAAAGAAATACAGAAAGCCTTCTCTGAAAACTTATAATAAATACCATTTTAATTTGGTAGAAAAACTATGAGCAAAATTATTGCTTGCAAATTCCCATATACTGTTGTCTACATTTTGTTATTTATTATTCATGCTACTGAGTAGTTAAAGCAGCCTGATGGGAATGTTAACATACTCTCTGTGTGTACCAAATTGGCATTTTCTCCCTCTTTTTTATTTTTTTACAGCTTACTTTGACGAAGCAAACATTTTTCCCTACTTTTCCATGATACTAACATCTATATATATTTTTAATTGAAAATGTTCTGCCTTGAAAAATATTTCGCATCAGAACAAATAGCAAAAGCTACAAAGATAGCTGACATCTATCTATATTACATGCTTCCTGTATTTATCACATACATATTTATAAAATCACTTAAGTGTTAGAAAGTTAAGAGTGTTACTTGTTAAGAGGCGATAATAATTAGAAAAAATTTGACACTTACCACACTCACCTGGTTTGAGATCCAATGCAGCAAGGGACTCTGAGTGCAAGAAATACAAGGTTGGACTAACAGTAAACAACACGTAGTTGTCGTGCCTTTCGTCCAAGATAATGAGAACCAAATCGCCAACCTGAAAACTGAGGAAAAAAAAAAAAATCACAAAACTTAACTAAAAAAAGCATAGAAGCTTGAAACTACATTAATTACACTACATTTTCTCCCCTATGTATTGCCTGGGACAGACTAAGTTGAACAGTAGCTGACATTTCCACTTGCTACGCCAACTCATATCCATTTCCTATTTTCTGAAGTCAACAAAAGCAGGCTATTTTTAAAAAGTGATTTTGAGATGTTCTACATCCATCAGCTCAAATTGTTTATTTCAGAAAAACTATCAGTTTTGCTTTAAAATGTAATCAGAAGTACCTAACAAAATACTAATGTTTCAATCTTGTATTATTTTTATTCACCGGTACTTAAGATAACCATAATTGTAGCGGTGTTTACAAATATTCTTTTAATGTTTTAAACTGAAGCCAATTTGAACACAGAAAAATACAGCAAAAACATTTATGCAGCTTGCCATCTTAAAATTTTAAGCGCACAAGACAAAGAAGGGATGAAGTGCTCATCTTTGATCAAATGATTAAAGTCAACTGTGGTGACTGTACATAAGAAGTTCTAAAACTCTGCTTTTTCCTGACACCAGGGTAACACAAGAAGCCACCAAGTTCTCATGCAAAGTTTTCAGTAACAAAGTTCAGTAACACAAGACAAAGAAGGGATGAAGTGCTCATCTTTGATCAAATGATTAAAGTCAACTGTGGTGACTGTACATAAGAAGTTCTAAAACTCTGCTTTTTCCTGACACCAGGGTAACACAAGAAGCCACCAAGTTCTCATGCAAAGTTTTCAGTAACAAAGTTCAGTAACACAAGACAAAGAAGGGATGAAGTGCTCATCTTTGATCAAATGATTAAAGTCAACTGTGGTGACTGTACATAAGAAGTTCTAAAACTCTGCTTTTTCCTGACACCAGGGTAACACAAGAAGCCACCAAGTTCTCATGCAAAGTTTCAGTAACAGAATTCAAAGAATGACTTCTGTCTCCAAACTACTTGTTCCACAGTGCAAATGTCTTGCAAGTAAATTATTTACCCATTAATGAAATGAAATCTAAAATGGCTACAAATTAGATCATGAGGGGGCTCTACGAATAAATATTACTACTCTTTTGTAGATGAGGGAGGAAGCGCAAAGGAAGTGAAAACCTTCACAAGAGAAGGAGACTATAGATACATAGTCAGTCAACTGAGTAAATCTAGAGAAATTTAGGTCATCATCTTTGAAGTTCATTTTTGGATTAAATAAACAATACTCCAAACTTTTCTGCCTGGACTTATTATGAAGACAGGCTAAACTGACTTAAAATCATCTCCACTGGACAGATGAATTCTTCTTTCGCAACATTTTCCTCCCCAAAAACTACCAAGACTCTTGCCACAATTTTCAGATGCCAAAGGGAAAAAAATGATTCTTCACGTGCTGACCTTGTTACAGCAAAAATGGAAATTGGTGTCATTCAGAAAACATTAACAGAATAATCTGTGCTGGTTTTCTTTCTAAAAAGATTTTTTGTATTACTCAAGTAATTTATAAGCCTAATATTAATTAAGAAGTTGTTTGTAGTTTTCACATTTCATAAGAATACTTCTTTTTCCAGCAACAATTCTACGTGCCAACTGCTAACAGATTGATAATACCTAACAAAATGTTTCAGTTAATTTTATTTCATTCTGTCAGAGTAAGCCAAGAACTCTGAAGACTTCACGAAGGTAAGACCTCTCTTGAAATATAATACAGCACTATGCATATTCAGGGTGAACAGATTTCCTTCTACCTTTTCTTAGCATGACTTCAAGGTTATAGATAAATAAAAAAGTAATCTAAAAAAACCTCAGAGAATTCTAGAAATCCCATGAAGTACAGAGTTCAAGGAAGTCACTGACAGAGAAGTCAAAAAGGCCATTTTTTTGTTTATAAAAGGGTTTTATAAAATCTGATTTATGCTCAGCTGGGATGGTTCAATAGCTGATGGCTAAATTATAGAGATCTATGCATCTTTTCACCACAGAGCAAGAACAGAAGAATTGTAACATCAGCTACACACTTATTTTATTGAAAGCATATCCATCTATTTATATGAAAATTAACATCTACTTACTCTCTAATTGCTATTTTTTCAGAATGCCTTGAGGATACTGACGACATGCTTTGGGACATCTACAAAAAAGAAAAAAGCTATAAAGTACTGGCAAGCTATGATGAAATGTACATTGCAGGTAAGAATATGTCAAGATAATTTTTGATCAATTTCAAACAGTGCCTAGTCTTGCAGATTTTATATTCACTCAGAAATCCCAGCATACTTTTGTCATCCTGTTCTGTATTAAGTGGTTGTTTGTGATTTGTTTTTGGTTTCCACTACTGTGCTTCTTCTTTTAACAGCCACCTTTGATTATGTAATTTCTTGCATAACTAACTTCTCCCTCATTATTTAGAACTGGGAAGTGCTTTTCAGATCAGTGCCAGTGAAGATTCATTCTCAGCATACACAAAACCTATGATACAACGGTGCATTCTAACACAGAACTCAAGGGCACTAGAAAAAGTTGATGGTAGAACACTGGAGTTTAAACATGTTTATTACAATTTAAACTCTAGATGTTGAACTAAATATGGTCTCTCAGTTTTTCTAAGCACTGTCACAAAATATAAAGCTTATTGCAATAAACAGAGCAGCACTCCCTGGAATAAAACTAGAGTGGAGTCTGTAATTCTTTGTTTAACGTGAGGTTTTCGACATATGAATTATCTCCTATACGTATAATATTTGCCTTTAATTCTGTTTAAATTAATTAATACTGGAATATGGACCAACTTCAATAGGATAAACTAGACCTAAAAATAAATAAAAGTGTACACACAAGGTTTCTACAATAACAATGACAACCTGAAATGACAACGGGTAAAGCTACTCCTGTCTCTGAAGGAATACTATCCCAATGCAGATAAGTAGCTGGGGAAGCTGATCTGATATAAATGTTCCATTACCCTCTGGTAACCTCCTTACAAAAGACAATTCATAATTGTTCCACAGAAACTCTGACTAGAGGTCCTGCAGATTTTCCATACATTCCTACTTCCTGGACCATTTTTGCATGCTATTCAAATCTAGATTGCTCATACTTGAAGTTTAGCACATGATTTTTTCAGCTGTAACTCAAATATTGTTTCCTACAGTGTATTTCCTTCCTATTGTCAATCTTGCCCCCTGTCTTCCACAGAGGCAGTAGCAGCCTGTCGCCTGTCTTCATATGAGCTTGAAGGCTATTCACAGCTCATTTTCTTAATTTCCTCAAAGAATGGGTCCAAATTGAATGCAGTAAATCACAAAAAGCTCTCAAATTCTGATGACACTTTCAGCAGTTTTCTTTACAGGATCCAACTTCAGATTTTTTTTTTTTTTTGTTAGAGGCTACTTTGCTTTCCTGAAAAAACTGCAGCTAGCATGAAGTTTGCCATATTTGCTTAGATGGTTCACAAAAGTGTTTGAGAGCTCTCTTCAGACATAAAGACCAGATATTTTCTTGCTATTTTTAAAAACTGGAATAAGTGTTAAACTAAAACCCAAAATAGATTGATTTCTGTATTTTGACTTGATTTCTAACTTCAAGAAAAACAGAACAAATTAGAACGTTGAGAATAATTCCAGTAAAACCTAGTAAGGAATGTTTTACGAGTACAATTGTATAGCCTTTATACTGAAAAAACGTTCCCCTTTCTCAGTAACTCATTTACTGTAACAAAAATCCTGTAATAACATCCCAAGTATTAAAAGGAGTTCCTTTTTATTCCTTGCAGAAGTAACCCACAAGTTCTTCTGCAAAAGCCAGTGACCTATGAAGATTTTCTTTTTCACACAGAATGCCTTCTGACCTTATTTGAAGTATCTCAACAGAAGTAAATACTGGTATTTAAGTGTTGGTGTGTACTGCAATTTCAGAAGCGCAGTTAAAAGGAGGGGGAGAGGGAAAGAAGGATGAAGGGACAAATAATAAACTTATCTACGAAAAAACTCATTTTCTAAGTAAGGAATTGAAAAGATATGAAGTTGCTATGCCCATTTAGAAATCAAATTTGAATAGCTTTAGGGACCAATTTCTCCTACATGGCTTTGTATTAATCATAACAAGAATAATCTTCTATTTGTCTTGTACACAGTGTTTCTTCCATTTTATTTTACTCTGAGATGACAAGAGATCCAGAGTTTGATTCAAGAAACCTACAGAGAGGTTTAGAAAACTGTCCCGTGTGTTTTGAGTTTTATTGTAAAAACTACACTTCAATAGAAGTCTGTGCACTTCACTGACATTCTGAATTAAAAATACTCCTTTAAAATTACACTTTTAGATGTCTTGCTATCTCTTCTTATAGCTGGTATGAAATGTAACTTCCCACTACATAGATATCAGCTCCTGCCAAACTTCTAGGTATCACCTGTCACTTAAAGAAAGTGAGATCACCACGGCCAGTCCACCCAAAGGATGTGTCTCCTTCTACATACACACACAGGAATTTTTTTAAGACTTAAAATTGAGACCTGCTAGCAAGGATAAACCGGGAATAAAAAAAAGAAGAATTTATAGTCCAGGAAGCAAGAAAACTCTGTCACTACATTATTTTTCCTTCCATAGGCATTTACTGTCTGCATTTGAGCATTTCATATGGTGGCTGCCTGCATTTCCAGCTGCTAGGCAGAAATACAGTTTCACACCTTACAAAGCTGACAGGTGCAGTTTTCCCAAAACAATCTATAAGTTGTTGCTAGCATTCCCAATTATGCTTAAAGTGCAGGCATATTTACATTCTTGTAAACTGGCCTTCAATCTACTGTTGCTGAAAACTGAGTCATGGTGCCCTGGAAATTAACACCCCCTACCCCAAGCCTGGATGCCCTGTGTTCTTTGGTAAGAAGTCACTCTCCAGTCCTGTGAATCTTTTTCCATGAAAAGACTAAGGTCAAGTACCTCTGGAAGGTTATGAGGTTATCTATTTACCAGTTGCCTTAACACTTGTAAGATTTTTAAAGTTAATTAAAGAACACTTTTAGATTTTAACAAACTTGAATTTTTAAGCTTTTCTCATTTTTTCGTGAGGCTTAAAACATGCATTGCACAAATACTTACCAATCTTTGATTTAATCTCTTGTTTTCTTCTTCTTTCAACTGCAAAGTCTAAATGAAAATCTCAATCTGATTAACTGGTTATTACACCTCATACAGTACAAACATTAAAAAAAAGTTCTGGTATGACTAGAGCCCAACTACTTGTACAATACCACATCTTTCAGTGCTATAACAATTATCAAAATAACTTTTGAAAAAAGACATGCCAAAAAAATCATTTAAGTCTAGCAATTATCCCAGTACTACAAAACCCACTGCTAAACTACGTTTACCTCCATACTCATACTTCTCTTTCAGTTAGAAAAACATGTCACTGATAGTACAGCAAAAGAAATGTAATATATTACTATGTTATAGCTTCTACCCATGACAAATCCCATGTAATCAGATGACAGAGTAAAGGATGTGTGTGCTTGTAGTCAGAAACATGCAGGCAGTTGCATCATACAGTGTCACAATCCATTAACAGAAAGCATTCCTGTTCTTAATTTGATCATGGATTTTAGTCCAAGTGATCCTAGAAAGCTGAAAGCTAGAGACGTGTTTTTTTCTTTTTTTTAAGTTAATTTTAAAAAGACAACTGAGATGGAGTTAGATATGACTGGACAGCTGAAAATTACTAGAATCTGAAATATTCCAATGTAACTACTAGGGGTTAATGTCATATTTTACCAAGAATACAGCCTATGAGGAGAAATTACCCATTTCCATGAGAAACTGGTAAATCAATCTTAAATCCTGTCCAGCTGTTTTGAATGTCTTAATTGGAAAAAGAAATTGCAACTTTTTTTTTTCTACAGAAATTCTCTGGATCAATGATTTGTCACTCCTAAGAAGTAGTATTACACTGGAGTCATTCATACTAAAGCCTATATAAATAGAACAAGGATAGGCCAAGAGTAATGTGTTAATAGTTATCTTGAATTACTTCAGTGAATTATACTGATCCAAGAGTACAGTGAAAAAACATTCCCTGAAATCCTATTTATAATCATATTTACAATCCTTGCAGACACTATATTGCATCAGAGTATATAACTGACCACAGCACAACTTCATATGCACATATTTTTTAAATACTTAGTTGTAACACTCAATGTCAGAATCTACTCACTCTTTCTAACAACATTATCCTCTGCTTTTCTTCAGACATATGGACATTTTCACTAAAAGAGAAAGAAAATGGATAGGTTAAAAATGAAATTTTTCTTCATATCAAAAGTTATCTTTTCCATATCCACCTGCCATTGTCACTCAGTGGAGAGTGTTACGTATTTGCTAGCACAGAGGGAACAGCATAGAAAGAAATAGTAAGAATCAGCATCAATATTTCTGGCTGGTGTTCTGGATTTTTTTTACTTTCAACCAAGGAGGTTCTTTGTTGCAACAAGCCAGTGAATTTTCAGTCATCAATTAGTTTACCAAGCTACATGGCAGCATTTCTTGGTATTCTGCATTATTTTCAAGACATCAGGATGAAAGATATGGCTTCACACGCTTTGATAGTTAACCCTTGATATTAAAACTCAGCTCCATGATGTCCCATTTTCCTAGTCTGTAGCTTAAAGAGTACTTTGAAAGCTGGGGAGTAGTTTGAAGTGCCCTAGTACTCTCTGGTAGAGACACTAACGTGAACTTGCTACTTGTTGCCATTTATGTTCGGAAAAACTGAGCACTGGGGCACGACAAAATAATGCTAATATCCCAAGTAATTTCTTAAGAACATAAACAGTGATTTCTAAAACAGTTATAATGTATTTTAAAAGCAGTTTAATATGGAAGAAACAATGTATTTTCTAGTCCAAAGAGATTTGGTTGCAAAAAGAAAATGGACAAGTTTTGGAATGAAACATGCTATAAATCCAAGCAAAATGCTCAGCAAAGCTAACAGATTATAATTAAGCTATACTAATCATTACTTCATTTCAGTTAAAAGGCTGTTTAGCTCTCATGTAATAGGAAGCAGTTAACAAAAACCTGTAAAAGTTTCTGTCTAATCATACACAGAGCCATAATTTTTTTGTTCACAAGCTTAATTTTTTCTGTACATCTGTTTTGAGAGTGCAGGACTAGAATGATCAGAAACAGCTCTTTTTCTAAAGATAGGGTACTCCCTTGTTTTATTATCAGCGCAAGTTTAGTTTGGCAAGCACAAACTGTTTTCATCCTCACTTCCAGAAAGCTATTTAGTGCTCTGGGTATGTGATTCTGGGTTAAGCAGCATCGGCTGTGATGGACACTGACTAGAGTTCATGTAAATTCATGTAACAATTCTGCTCTTGTTCCTCTGGTAAAAACCTTGCTCCTCTTGTGTGTTTCCCAGTCAGGTTCATTACTTCTGTGAAAGGTATGGAGGAGAAGTCTGGGGTTCCTTAAAAAGCTAGAAGCATTGAAGTGAGACACTGTTCAAAAGACAGAGCAGTAACACGCAGCCTCCCAGCTCTTTAACTATTACAGTTTTTCTTCTGTTTGACTTACATTTTGTGTATTTAGGTAAATTCTTTTATGTCATGATTGTGGGGCCAAGTTTCGCCTTGAGGCTGCATACTTCCAAGTCATCAAACCCACACATTCCTGATGACTGTGACAGCACAATTGTAGGCACATGTACATTTAAAAGAACATTTTTCAGAAGAGCATCAGAGGCAGGAAGAGAATTAAACATGCTCATCTGTACTTCACACCACCCAAGAGCACACATTTCCAGACTGAGAGCAAGCTCTGTGTATTTCTACTCTAACGCCCCATACTTACTGCACAGCCATCATACTGGTTTCCATCGTGGAGTCCATTCTCCCTTCAGCCCCAAAGTCAGCAACCAATCTCTCTGTGTCCGTGGGCACATCAGCTGCACAGGCTCCACAAGCTTCTGACACTGCTGCCAAATAGGTTGATTGAGAAAAATTACTACTTCTCAGTTTACTGACTTCTTCTTCAAGCTTCTTCTTCTCTTCAAGTAAGCGAGCGCGATCTTCAGAAAGGGTTTCAATCAAATCTATGAAACAAATAAACAGAATTTCTTTTAATAACAGCAGCACTAAGGATCAAAACCGATCTGATGGGAATGGATCAATCCTATCAGAAAAGATGAATACTTCTTCAGAACTTTGCTTACCCTTATCTTTTTCTTGCTGCTCTGTAAGCACTTTTAATTTGTCACTAAGATCATTAATTATGTTTTCTTTTTTCATTTTCTCTCTTGCCAGAACAGTGTTAAAGTTGGTCTGAAAACAGAAAGGAAGTATCACTGAAATAAGAAATGAACTGTAAAAATGTAATGCAAAATAGTACAAAAGACAGCATGCATTTCAGTTTGCTACATTATAATTAAACAAGAAATTAAAACTCTTTTACTTATTGCTTTGGTGAAGAGATAAAATGCCTGCGCATTTTATTTTTATGTTTCTTCGTAAAATTTTTTTAATGATTTTATTTTGAACCCTCTCATTCCCTCAAGCCTGATACATACAAATAGTACAATAATAGAGAGATAATTTAAAATATTCCAAATTGTTGGTTTTTTCTTTGAATATAACACTTTATATTCTAGTTAATGTAAAATAGTTGAACATTCTATATTTAAAACAGTCACTTGAAGGATTAAAATTAAGGTGAAGCTGAACTGCATCAAGATATGTTACATACAATGAAAAAGAAAAATACCATTATCAATACACTATAAATTGAATTAAAAATACATTTCAAGTCGTGCATTAATTCTTCAGTGATTAATTAATTATTGCAAAAGATACGCAGGAATTCTGGTTAATAGCTTGAATAGGTGAATATAAAAAGAGGCCAGCAGAGCTTTCAGTACCAGTCTGATAAATCTTTCTGCTTCTTCAATCCTACTGACCATTATGCCCTAGGCCCTTTTACTCTTAAGGTGCTGCTGAAGAGACAAAATCTACCAACAACCATCTATTAAGAGGATATTTCAAATTAATTTTAATTTTCCTGTGAATTTTAAGATTGTCTTGGAATATGCATATCAAGTCTCAGTCTTAAAATGCAAACTATTTGGTGGGTTGCACAGCTTACATAAGGCACAGCAGCCCTTGTTATATGTCTGCGTAACAAAACTCCCATGCCACAAGTGTAAGTGACACCTCTAAGGAAACTTCACACAGGAAAGAAAACAAAAACCAAGAAGGACAAAGGCAAGACTAAATACCCAAAATATTCAGTAATCAGCAGAGCCAATGAAGTAAACTGTCAGCACTGACTGATACATCGTTTTTCTGGGTTTGGGGTATTTGTTTGCTTTGGTTGGGGTCTGTTTGGGGGGGAGGTGGGTTGGTTGGTTGTTTGCTGTTTTTGAAAAAGTTCCAGCTTTCCCTGGAATTTGCTGTCAATGCCTCAGAACCTTCCGTTCCATGCTCTGCTCTAAAAATGAAGAATACTATTAGATAATGAGGAAAACGGAACACTAAGGAATATTGTGATGGAAAAATAAATCTAACTATTACCAATGTAGGAAAAAAATCCTATGACATTTACTATGTAAGGCTAACTTCAGTATTAATGCTCGCAGCCCAACAATCGCCATAATATTCCTTTTTTTATAACCATCTGCAATTTTGTGTTCCCTGCACCAAGTGATTCATAGCATTCATTCACCAAGCTGGCTGATCACCAGCCTGTCTCTTTGTCCTTATTTGATCCTACCACAGCTCCAGTAAGGAGAGGTGCTTAAAACAGAAAATCCTTTCTCAGTGTTTAAATGCAACAAAGCTGTAGATAATAGCTGTTACTAACAGAGACTTAATTTAAGAAGTCAAGACTCATCCACAATAACTAAGAGGCTCAAGACGTTTTGAAAGGAAAAAATACATGTATACAGACGTAAAATATTAATCCAGTGCAACGTGATTTTGTATCAAGATGTAGAGTACACAGGGGTTTTAAGTTTATTATTTAAAATGCAGCATACTTTGTTTGAAACTCAAAATACAATATTTATGCTTTCAACCTCAAAACACCACCTGTCCACACTAACAAACTTTAACAGCCAGTAAGCAGCATTCCAAATCAATTAGTATTTCAAATACTTAATTTAGTACTGTCCACAAATTTTGTAATAACTAGTATCTTTCTGCAGTTAAAGAGATAAATGAATATAAATTCCAAGCACTTCAGAAAAAGAAATCAGAAAAATTGAATCTGGATTGCCAGTTGTTCGGTAATTAGTTTGGCCTTTTCGGGTTTTTTCAGTGGGCTTTTTTTTGTTTGTTTCTTTGTTCTGGTTATTTTTTAATGCTTAAATGTTTGATTCCATTAATACATCATATCCTGGCTTCAGATAATCACACAAATTTAGAATATGGAAGTGTTACAGAGCAAAAGAGAAAACCCTACTCTATTTCAAAACAGCAAAAGAACACAATTGTCATGGGAGCAAAAATAATTTTTTTAAAAAAAATGAGCTTTACCTGCTGCTCTGCAGTGAGCGATGTTCTGATGTTCTGCATTTCTTCATTCTTTCTTTTCTCTTGTTCTTCAAGTTGCTCTAAGAACTTCATTTTTTCTTCCTGAAGCTTCTCCTGAAGTTCAGCAACTAAGCTTGATTCAGCAGTTGATTCAGCAGGAGTACTTAAAAGACAATGTTTAGGCTTTAAATTTGCAGCATATACCAAGCCCCACAATACACGAAATAAGCACACACACAGACAGTCAGAAGTTCATTTTGAGACATTATTTCTGAAATATTTAATAAATACTGCATTACAATTAAGCCATTACTAAGTCCAATTCTACATTTTAATCATGAGCATCTCACCAATTCTTAGTCTTGGGCATTATGTTTTTTTAGTGTAGCACACCGGCTCCAACTTTGAAGTTTTGTTGTGGAGCAGAACTTTTGTTCGTACTCTTTCTAATGAAACAGAAGGTGTGGAAGGTGGTAAAAAGAACAACCAACGATCAACTTCATGAAGATACTTAGTAAGTCAAAATGCAAAGCCTTTGGAACTATCACATAGTGAAAACAATTCAGCAGTAAATCTGATGCTACGGAATCCAGATGTGAAATTCAAAACTCTGGATTGCAGAATCTCGAGGACAGCACTAATGATCATAAAGGAAGGAAACCATCAACAGTCAACAGAGGCAGGAAGGATAATGACCTTAATTAAGTGGCTTTTGAAACACTGTGACATAGGCCAAATATTTTTCAGCACTGAAGCAAAAACTAACTACACTCTTCTATGTTTTGGCTTGAGTTATCAAGAAGCCCCCCATGAAGAATTTTAGAATAGAGAAACCCCTTTGTTGGGCAACATTTGTGAAAAAATGTATTATTTTAAATTTCTATTATGCATCTGCACCAGGATCATATTTAAACCATACTGATATTAAAATTAATCATATTTAAACCCAAAGCTCTTCGCTGAACTAAACCAAAACAGCAATCATCTGCCTTTCAGATGGGCTGCCTGGACTACTAACTGGAAATGACAGCCAAGTAAACGATATTGCCGTTCTGCAAAGGATGCTAGCACGCTGCCAGTTTTTATACCTCATCACTGTATCAGGCAGTAGGTTTAGATATTTAATCTGCAAAGGTCTTAACAACTACAGCAACAGTGAAAATGCCTAGCTTTATTGTTTCCAAGATACCAAATGCACACTTCTTCAGATTGGGGATTCTTTGCAAGCAAACACTTGTACTACTCTAAGATGACAAAGGATGTATTTAACAATATTGCTACTGCTCTACCACGTGGGCATATACTGAATATACAAACTATTATGCAGCAGCTAAGCACTCAAAAAGCCCATAAGAAGCTTTAAGTAAGAGTTCTGAAAGCCAACTGAAGTTCTCAGAGTGGCTAAACAGCCTTTGACATCCTAAAAGTCAGAAGAAAGATAAGCAGAGAAAAGAAAGCCATGAAACACTCAGGCAAATCTTTCTTTGTGCCACTGAGAAAACACTTTCGTGCTTGATTAAATTTCAGTTTATTTCTAAATGAAGCACAGCTAAGAGAGAGAGCACGTGCTCTATGGAGAAGCTGCACTACTTATGGTGGTCTGACAGAAGTGGCTGGAAGATACCAAAGCAGTAATTCAGTTTTCAAAGCAGTTGGGATTCCTATTCTGCTTTTAACATTCTTGACAGTATTATAACTCTTTTAACTAACCAGCAGACTGTTTCAAACTGCTTAAAAACAAGAAATTAAAGAAATTACGTATTGAATTACGTATTAAAGAAATTACATATTAAAGAAATTAACGGTTTTCAGCTGGCTAGTATTGCATAGTGTAGAAAGAGTAAATAGAGTTACAAGTGCCTTGCAGTTTTATTATCTTTCCCAATCAAAATGACTTGATTTTCAGACACACCAAACCACGGTAATTTTTATACCATAGTAATGCATGGATAGCAAACATTTCTTCGTTGCTATTATAATATAAACATTTCTAAATATTTGTGTTAGTTTTCATGAAAGTTCAAAAACTAAATTCCTGACAGCAGTGCAAAACTCAGGTCAAATTTAACAATCTCTCTCCCTCTCTGTACCTTCTGAATGGCTAATGTAACATTAGTCTTGCAGAAAACAACATTTATCTGGCAAACACAGAGTCACATGCCAAATAAACATTGTTTTCTACCATTACAATTTAACTGCTAAACAGTGAGTGAGGATAACAAATCAACTCAAGTTACTGACACAGCTTGGGGTTTTAGGAATTCAATAATCAAACAACTAAACAGTGACTTTGAAATATTAGGACAGATTTACTTAACATATATGCCCTTGGACATAAAACATAGAATATCTTGATTCCTAGTGAAAAAAAAACTAACAGCAGAATAAAGCCATAAAAAGAAGCCTTAGGAAGCAAAATATATTTCAGTGTCACACTAAAAACTAAATTACTTGAAAAAACTTGTAACAAACTAACAGCACTTCTTTAGATTGAAGCAGATAATATTTCTTTGAAATACATTATGTTTTATCCAGTTTGGATAAGAATACACACAGCTGTGCTCAAAAGTTCAAATTTAAGTGTAGGTGGATTTTTAAAAGGTCTGATGACATAGCTACATCTTTTTCCTGTTGAGTCAAGTTCTTCAAATTTCTACAATGCATTAATACACAGAAAAGGGAAAGGACACAGAATTTATCATTTTTCTTCTCATTTTACCATATTTCATTAAGTGACTATTTTCGTCATTTAAGAAGGGCTGGTTCTTAAGTTTCACTATATTCCAATCTTCATTCAAAGAAGCAATATTATCTTGATGCATTTTTTCATACACTGACATGCAAACATAGGCACTAACACAACATCACGTAATGATGTTTGCTCCCATGTGAAAATCCTGAGGTAGCAGACAATTCCAGTGAAGTAGATATTCCCATTTCCCTTGGACTATGCAATTGGACTCTGCATGACCACCCCTCTCCCACCTTTTTATGTTTAACGTTACATTGCTATTTGAAAGTTAAAAGCTAACTTAGGTCTGTACTCATTTTTTGCAGTATTCTTGCTTTTATGCCCATTCTGTCCACTTTATTGACTTTTTCCCATTTCATGTACCTGGTATAGCCTAACACCTAGGAAAAAGTTCCTCTATTAAAATGTTTTACGAACAAGATTTATCCACGGCATTGATTCACACTGCAAGAACATAAATGACAAATGCCAGCATTTAAAAAAAATATATTGTTACTAAGCATTAGCCCCATTGAAAAATTCTACTATTCCCATTCTATAACTTCATAACCTAGGCTGCTGGCAGGCATTACAAACTCCTAAGTACATAAGATATGAGAAGACAGAAAGAATAATTCTATGCATTCTTGGCAAGGGAAAAACAGATTTTTCTTTTTAAAATGGAAAATCTCTGCAGAAATTAATGAAGAAAAACAATGGCGTTAGGATGTTCTTTAAGATTATGTTGAACCCTTGTGTTTCATCACGGAAGCTCAAACTGAAGACCCTGAAATACTAAGTGGGGCAGCAAAATGGAAGTCCATGTAACCAGGGGACGATTCTCAGTCAATCCTGTATAAATTCCCACACAAGTTTTCACGCCACCATTATCACCAACCTGGTGTACAGTTAGCCAGTAAAGAAAGTTATCAGGCTAACCTAAAAGCCAGCCACCGCATGCTCTCACAGTGCCAACAGCAGAGCAAGGATGGGAAAGAAGAGAGGGGCTGAAACCATCAAAATCAGAATTTCAAGTAACTTGCTATTGTGGAAGAACTCCTGCAACGTAACATTAAAAGAATGAAATATAAAACCTTCATTGCTGTCTCAAAATAATACTGTATGACATATTTTACAGTCTTTGAGATCAACTACAGCCATGGGAACATCACTACCTGTAAAATGGAAGTAACTTGAAACGTGAATATAGAAACCAATACAGATAATCACTATTACAAATACAGAAATTTTACTTACTGCATAGTGTGTCATGAGTATACTACATTGATTACTTTAAAATACTAGAAAAACACAGTAACTTAATTCTTACAGTACCTCCGATTCACTTGCATCTCAAGTTGTTGTATTCTTTCCAAAAGCCCTTTTTCAGCTGCTTCCCTCTGTAATTCAAACTCTTTACAAGCAGTTTGTACTGCATCCTCTTTTTCACAATTAAGCTTCTGAATGAGCAACTGCCTGTCTTGTTCTTGGTTAGATACTAAGAGCTCTTTCTCTTCCTTTAGCTTATGGATAATAGCTTCGTATTTTTCCTGCTGCTCACAGAGAGACAATTTTTCGGTTTTTTCCTTCTCTAGGGCACTCGTTTCCAACTCTAACTTACTTTGCAGTTCTGTTATTTGCTCTGAAAGTCTTTTTTCTGCCTCAGCAGTTTTTTGATGAAGAAGACTTACTTTATTTAACTCAGTTCTAAGCAAATTTGATTCTTCTTCATATCTATTTACTAGCTCAGAAATACACTGATCTTTCTCAATTGTCATCAGAGTCCTTAGTTCTGATAAGCCCACTTGATATTCATCACTGCTAATTTGTATTTTATTGTTTAATTTATCGATCTCCTTTTTTAAGCTTTCAGTTTCCTTGTCAATCTGAGATCTTAAGGTCTCTTGTTGCTGGTTTCTGCTTTCTTCCAAAAGAAGCTTCATTTCATCAGTTTCTGCCTCTTTCAGGGCAAGTTCAACTTCTAATTTGCACCTCAAATCAGACAGATCTGAAATCTTGAGTTGTAACTCTTCTACTTGTTGTTGTTTCTCTTGCATAACTACTTCATGAGATTCCTGCATTTGTTCAAGTCTATGTTGGTTCTCTTTTTTTAATTTATCCAAACAGTCCTTGTGCTCAGCTACGACCTTCTCAAATTCCTGTAAATGCCTGGCTTGTAGGTTGCTTTCCAGTTCTTTTAAATGGCTTTGCTCCAAACTCTCAAGTTCTGCCCTCAGGAGTTGTAGTTTCTCTTTGTTTTCAACATGAAGTTTTTTCAAGTCTTCAAGTACTATTTCGCGTGACTGCCTCAGTTCCTTAATTTCAGAATTTTGTGTCTCCATTTGGCATTCCAATTCAAGTAATTTCTGGTCTTTTTCATTTTGAAGGCAAACCACAGCTTCTTTCTCATTCTTTACTATTGCAAATTCATCGTTCTTAGTCTGAAGAACTTCCTCAAGGCCTAACAGGTCACCTTTTAACTTTTTGATTTTCTTTTTATTTTCTTCACCATCTTCCAATAATTTATTAATTTTAGTTTCATATTCACTTTTCAAACACTGTAATTCATTTTGATGTTTATCGTTTAGTGTTTTTTCAAGTGAAAGTTTTACCTTCTCAATCGTATTTACTATTTCTAAGGAAGTACATTTTAAAGAATTAGAAAAGTCACACTGTTCTTTTTGTACAAGTGTTCTGAAATGGCAAAGATCTTCTTTTATTCCTCTTAAATGTACCTTTGAGTCTTGAGCAATAACCCTACACTTCTCCACACAAACACTGAGAGAAGCATTTTCTACCGAAACATCCTTTGCGCAAGAACTTGTATCTTGCATACGCCTACTGTCTATTGCATTGATAACTGAAGAATAAAGAGATTCCACCATCATTTCCGGGCTTTGCGGGTCACTTATTACATTAGGAGACACTGGATTTTCTTCTATTACAAATTCATTTACTGCTGACATAAAGTCAGATTCTGGACTTTCTGCTAATGAATCCAAGTCTAATGATCCTTGCTTAAGAGCTTGCTCCAAGTTCGGATGGGCAATAGTTTCAAAATCAAACGTATGAGCATCAATGCTGTCTGGAGACAATTCTTCTAATGGAGCTGGGGGACACACAGGAGGACACAGGGGACCCTGAAGACTGAGTGATGGAGGAGTTCTTGAAGAGGTAGCAATTGCGGTTCCTGTAGTACTTTCCATCCTTGGTGTGGTAGCAGATTGTGGCGATGCTTGACTATTGGAGGCCTGCAAGTTATAAAACAAGAAATAAACACTTAAAGTGATAAGCCAAACTATTAACATTAAAAATTAATTCAAAATTACCAGGCAAAACAAGAAGTTTAAAAAAATTTGCCTTATTATTTGCAACAGTACAAAATATGTACTACTAAAACTCAAGCAAAAATTGCAGAAAGTCACGGAGATTTCCATTAAGTTTCAGAAGAGCATAATTTGTAAACACAAATACTAAATGTTCACCCAGCCAAAAGTCCTATGTAGAGCACAACCAACTGTATCTTACCAGTCAGAAACAGGCTTTGGCTCCTAACAGCCTACTTATTTCAGTTTTCCTAATAATTTTTTTACTCAAGTATTTTCATTCTATTATTGCCAATACTATTATTGAAAAAGCAGCAATTTTTAAAATATACAACTAAGGTTTACAAAAAGCTTTACAACAAAACTGTTGTCTACTAACACATCAAAACTATGCATCAATTGTTCTGCACATGAATGTAGAACTAGTACAGTATAATGAAAGGCACATTCTAATTAAAAGCAACATTCTGACTTTTCAGAATGCAAGACATCATAGCCAGATTGGATTTTTTCCCCCTTTATGTGCTCCCATCACTCCCAATTTTAATCATTTTGCCTCTAAACCCTGGATACAACCAAAACCAATTCTGTAGCACCAGACCCTTCAATATTCACCTGCAAAACTAATGGTTAGAATAATCACCCAGAATAATCCATGAGTAACAGCAGCTTGTGAAAAACGATCAGTTAAAGCTTCTCCACCTTCATTGAACTGTCCCCATGTAATTCTGATCAGTTGCAGTGATTTTGATTCTTAAAAGGCTAAAAACTTAATTAATCGGAAAATTGATTTGGTTAGGTAACATTTTAAATCTCCTTATCTTCAGCTATTGTTCAATCCTATACCAGTTATAAAACAAGATCTCAAATTCCAG
The DNA here is from genome assembly GCA_013400235.1 of Oriolus oriolus. NCBI lineage: Eukaryota > Metazoa > Chordata > Aves > Passeriformes > Corvidae > Oriolus > Oriolus oriolus. The sequence continues at coordinate 62,855 of VXBT01011145.1, forward strand.
CGCACACCCTGCTCTGAACTGCATGCTCGAAGATCAGTCTCTGATATTTCAAAGACACCATACATTTCTATATTGCCATGAGAATTATACTTCAAGAGAATTCTGCTGAAGTTTTATTTATCACAGCTACAATAGTTGTAACTCAGGCCAAGTTACATGCACTTCTGTGCACATGCAATTCAGTAAAACTCCATTCTGAAATGCTTTTAAAAAAAAATCAACATCAGCCTTAAGAGACTATGCAAACAGCCCATGTCCTGGGATATTCAAGCTTTCTGTATGTGACAAAACTCAATTTATCTTACAGCATGAAGTGTCTGAAAGATTATATTCAGTTACAGATTTTCTTAACAGTTTAACAGATTAAACATAATAAATTTACTGCTTGCAAGCTTCTTTTGACAGAATAAGAGAAGTGCATAAAGTCTTCTTCGTTTACTATCTTTATAACTACCAGAACCAGGCACAAATAAATGAACAGCCTGTACTCCTTTACTATCTTATGCCTTTACCTATCATATACAACAGGGAATACAGAAGCCCTAATGCCAACAATACATCTGTAGATTCTTATGACAAAAATATAAACCTTAAGCTTCAGCAAGTGCAGAACACATCCCAATGTAAGCCAAAAGCAGTGTACAGCCTCAGTATCTACCAAGGATGCATTCCTGAAAAAGTTTGTAATAGGATGGATAGCGAAGCAATTTTTCCTAGGAAAACCACAGTGAAACACACACAGTTAAAATACATAAGGCAAGTATCTATGACACACAGAATTAAGAGGTAAGCACAGGATCATCATGATCACAAACTGAAGAGATGCAGAGTTTTCTGAATGTATCAGTGCTCTGAAAGATCTCAGATGCATTGTCTGTAACACCATAGCTGAACCAATACCTTGCTCTTCCATCCTTTATCGCTAAGAACTTGTTTGATTTTATTTGTCTAGGAAACATGACCATCTTGAAAAGAAACAGTTGCTGAAAAAAAAGTCATGGGAATCTTTCTAGCAGAAAATTCCTCTAAGATGTTCCGTCTCAAAGTGCTGGAGATCTGGTGCTGGTGCTCTTCTTCAAAAAGCCAACACTGCCTCCAGCTGATAATTCTGTGATCCTGCTCATGCCTCTTTCCCAAACCATCCATACTGCCTCAACGCATCTGTGTCTCTCATGTTCTTTACTGCATTAGTATTTTTCAACAAAATTTCTGCCATCCACTGAATTCAGCTACTTGACTGGTGCCAGTTAGTGGAGCTGGGCAATGAATGTTCAGCAACGGAACTCCAAAGAACCCAGAAGTGACAGACTTTGATCTACTGCTATATAAACAGCCATTTCTTGCTTTCTGGATCTTTTACACGTGATTGTTACTCAAAAAGGGACCCTAGCCTCCTCTGTACCACACAAATGTTCTCTTAATGGATATATAGTGTGTTTAACAATTCTCAGCAATGATTTAAGAAGAATCTATTTCCAGTTTCAACACTCACCTATTTAGCAGAGCTGCATTTGCACCTCAGCTCCCTTAGCTTTTGCATCTTTATGAATCTAAATCATACAATGATTTTGAAATACATTGTAAAAAAACCTTGTGGTCATTGTGTACAAAATATTGTATTTATGAAAAATGAACATGACACGGGACAAAAAATTAAAAGGAAATGCTCCTTTTTAAATGATTCTATTAGCCAGGTTTAAGCATTTCCCTTGGGTTTAATTTCAGCCTGTTGTTTATCTAGAAAAACTTTCAAAAATAGAGGTTGAAGGGTACTGTGTGTGCTGATACATGCCTGGGTATAAAGCATGCTTTAAGTGACAAACATCTACCATTAATAAACCAGAGCTTTAACAGTAACAAAAACTAGCATCACAGATATCAGCAAGCGCACACTAAAAAAAGCACTTCAAAGATTTTGAATATGGGAAAGTCCTACAGAAATCCACATGCAAAGGAAGGATGGTGTCCACTTTTGGCAACGCTGCAGAATCATCCTAGAAGGTAAAGAGTAAGGATATAGCATAAAGAAGAAAAAAAAAATGTCACTCTGCGGAACAATAATGAACTCTGTTTCCTCATGACCTGGGGCTATAACACACTACATGCTTCAGCAGTGGCTGCTGTGAGCTGGGTGCCTAGTGAGCACACCAGATTACTGCTTAGAGAAGAGTTAAACCTCACATTTTGAATGGCTGAAACTATATGATGACTTTGTTTACTGCTGCTCTTTCCCTGAGAAGCCTGTGTCTACCATCTAGTCTGTTTACAATCTACAGGCAGCAATGTATGCATGTGTCATACACTAATTTCTGTAGTGACAAAGGGAGAAGAGTCAAGAGCAAACAAGAAAAAAAGAGAGACAGGAAAACAGACTTAATTTCCAAGTTCTCAGGTACTGCAGGATTACACGCCTTGTTCCAATTAAGTTACTACAAAATCATAGTAAGGGAATGGGGCAATTCTCCAAAAGATTACAAGCAGTTTTTCAATTTCAAACTCAACTAGAAGAAATGGTAGATTTATGATCTGATCTGAAAAGCCAGCTTCTCTTATAAGAAAAACTTTTAATACCAAGGGATTGCATATGTTAATTACCTACTAACCACAGAGAAGACACCTTAATCATCTTACCCAACTCCTATGGGCACCTCAGCTTTTCCTGGACATCTTTAACCCAATTGCCGATCTGCTTAAACTTTGTATTATGGAAATAAGATGGCACAGCAACATCTTTGATGTGAGGCTATTAAATTACAAAGAATAAGCAGAAAGTCTTAAAAATGAAAACAGATTTCAAAGTATTAACAAATTAAACAAATACTCACAACAGCGTCCTTTAACTACTCCAATGTAATACTAAAGTAAAAAATTATCATTAACATTCTCTGAACTTGAAAGCCGAAATAGTAAGGGTTACAGGGACACTTGAAAAGAAGTACTCTTAACACCCCCAGAAAGGTATCCGATCTCCTCTGACTTGCTCTTTGCTTGCTTGTCTGCAGTCACAACTTTTCTCTGCTGCCCAAAGCAACTTTAAAAGAGAGTTGCTGTAGCTGATGCAGTAGGATCAACTTCCACTTGACCCAGACAGAATTCAACTGCTGCACTACCAACAATCCAGGGAAACTGGGAAACTATCCCAGTTAAATTTGATGAGTCAGGCTTCTGCTGCCCCTAGTAGGGAAAGGGAAACGCTGGGGTCAAACATGTCTCCTTGGCAGAGTACAAGAGTAATAACATGGTCAACACTCAACACCCGCACAATCATTGCCAACTCTGTACCAAGCTGGGACGATTTCTCAGTTCACCACCAGAACACGTGGCTGCATAAAGATGTAGGCATCTTCAGGACAATTATTAAATGTTTATTCATCCTTCTAATTTTTTACTGTGAATTCCCAGCAATACCGAAGATAAAAAAAGGAACGTTTTAAAAATTACTTCAGTAATTCTACACAGGCAAAAGTAGTATAATTTAAAAAAACACTTCTGTATTATCTGCAGCGCAAAGCAACACAGAGAAAGACCTTGTGTCTTTCATTAAGTAGTAATAAGAACACTGTCTTAGAAAAGAAAAAAATCTCTGACAAATCTGTTTGCTTCATTTCCAAAAAGAGCTCAAATGAATCACTGAAATGACACACAGACATGGGCATTTTCAAGATGACATCATGAATGGCCCAGCTATGACTATGCAGTGCAATTTACTCTAAGGAAAGAGACAATTATCCAAATCTGTCTAAGCACCTGACATTTCTGTGTAAGCGAAGAATCCAAATTGGAAAACATCTTCTTCTGTACAGCCAGACACTGATAAAAATTTCTCAGATAAGCATGTCTGAACAAAGAAGGGGAAACGACAAAGACTTCAAAAACTCAGGCATATTTCCTGTTTATATTTCTACTGTTATTATGCATATTTTGAATTAAAACTCAAATTTCACACTCTTCTTCTAAGACATTGCAAGCCTTAGTGAAAAAATTAATTCATCAGAAGAACTGTCATTATCTTGGTTTCTTACAAGATAAATTTCAGGATGCTCCATGTTGGGAGTGAATTTTTATATTTTAGAGCAAGGTCTGTTGTAAGGGCATGTTCAGAAAACGCCAAAGTTTCACAGAATTTTATTTCCAGCAAGTTCAATGGCTAATGCAGTGTTCAGGCCCTAATATTCTTATTCTTAATGGCTGTTCATTTGAAAAACAACCTTCATAAAGAGAGAAAATAGCTGAGAAATTACTTAAGTGACACACACACACCATCACAGAAGAAAGAGCAGCCTAGATTTCATATTTTACACAAATAAAAGACTTCCAATAATCTCCTGTCCAAATCCCAGAGAAAAAAAAAAAAGATAGAGAACTTCATGTCACTTGGTTTAAGCAAGAAATTGCTATTCAAAATTAAACATGCCCATAATCTTAGCTGTTATATAAGATGCTTCCAGTCAGCCAAGTGAATACAATTTACACTGTAAACCATAGCACAGCTCCCCCAAAAACCTACTGATCTTCTACAGCAAAAGAAACCCCAACTTTAAGCAGTCAACTTCACAAAAAATCTTAAGCATTGCTAAATTCACCCAGAGTTTCCCTGAGAGAGGCCACAGTCAGAAGCTAAAAGGAACCTATTTGGTGTATTATGAAAGTTAGAGGCTGCATGCACAGAAGCAAAAGTGATTGGCAGAAACACAGTTTCTAGGGGAAGGAATCTGTTTGACAGGCAGAGTGAAACGAGGAAGAGATCTTTTTACCATCTGTTCCTTCTATACTCAAAGAAAAAGACTGCACAACAGCAAATCAAAGCCCTAAAATCTCTTCAACTGCTTGTGCCAAAAGGACCTAAGAAACAATGCAGAAATCTAGAGAAGTAACAAATTCACTGAATACAAACTAAAGCAATGAAGGCAGAATGCACACATTGTGCACACAGAAGATTTGAAAATGACAGAAAACAAAACATGAACAGTGCAATTCTACAACTTCTGTGGAATACAACTATCTGTTAAATATTCTCAGAATATTTACTAGTTCATGATTAGAAAGGAAACTTAACTAGTTAATCTTTACACCGGGAAAAACAAAGATGCATTCTAAAGTGTTTGAAAAAACAATATTATGAAAATATTCTACTGTTTTAAATATAATATTCTCTTTTTTATTGATAAAGTAAAGCAAAAATACCTTTTGTTCATTCAGCAGGTCTGTAATGGTTTGTGACATTTCATCCAAACTCTGTGCTGCCTTGACCAGGTTATGTAGAGCATGTACATGCTGGTGAAGAGGTTCAAAGTCACAAAGTATGGGAATCCTTAAAAATAGTACAGAATTACTTTTTTTCCACATTGTTACTTTAATATTCCAATCTATTAAATTATTATGTGTACATTTCAACCACACTAAGCCTCCCCCTGTATAATGTCTGTACTTCCTAAATTTCATTTATTTTATATGGGAAAAAAGTTTACTAAGACTCCCTGGTATTTGTGTTTAAAATTAAAAACTTGGGAGCTTTTAAGGAATGCATAACAATAAACACAATGATGAGCAAGTAATTCCAGTCTTTCTTCCCAAGGAAAACATTTGCCAGTAATACCTACAGTTACAATGACAGTAACAGAAGTGATTAGATCTCTAATTGAAGCACTTGTGTTTGCAAATGACTCTATTCTTGTCTCCAGTTGGATTCTCTCCAATCCAGCTCTTCCTTTGAAGAAGCAATTAATTCTCTACTATTTTATTTTCATGATAGGTAACCTAAATTAAACAACTGATTAATGTGTTGTGATCACATTTCGAGTGTTGCAAGATAAGCTGAAAACATGAAGCAAGAATTCATTTAGACTAACAATATAGTAAAAGCAGATTACACTTCAATGTATTCTGCATTCTCTATTCAATATATAGGGCAAGTGGCATCTAGTGTATTTTAGTAGAATTAAGATTTCAATAATTGCTCAAACACATAATTTCAGAAGACTGAAGCACAGTAAGTAAATTAAAACATCATTTTAATTATGCAGCTGAGAGGTTCAGTGCTGATAGAAAAGGACTTTGAGCTGGGTCTCAGTTTTGCTTATTGCTTGCTCTTTACATGTTAAATGAAAATACCAAAGAAAGTACTGCTCTCAAGTTTCTTCTGAAGATCAGCATCTACCCAAGGTGCGTGACAGCTTTTGCCCACTCGAGTTGCAAGTTCACCACTATCATCTGCATTTTCACCAAATGCAACCCTGAGCCCAGAAACCAGGAGGAATATGACATAATCCCACCTCTATTGCCATCAAGTGGAAAGCTATGTCACTACAATTCAAACCAACTACAACATCTTAGTCAGTGATTGGTTTTCTGACAATAACAGGGCAAAATTCTTCCTGAACTCAGTAAAAACTTCCAGAAAGGTTGTAAAATTCTCACAAATCGAAAAATCAGGCAAACATTAGAAAAAAGATCTCACAGTTACACTTTTTCCTCCACAAAATTGATGAGGAGCTAGCCTAGGAGCACAACAAAAGGAATTAAAAGGGTACATCAGCTATATCACGACCTATGGCAAATCCACTGTCAAGCTGACTAAGCTCACTATGCTTGTTAACTCCACCACCACAAAGATAGTCAGAAATTCCGAATCAAATAGAATGCCAGTCCAAAATACAGGTGAAAAAAGCAGTGAATTCAGCTCCTGCCTTATGCACCAATAACAGGTATTAGGCTGACACTGCTGCTGAACCTGACAGATGGCAGCGAAGCATCCTCCTCTTGCCTTTACCTTTGTAAATGCAATCCCAGCTTTGTGGGACTGTGGCCTTGGGGGCTTAAAAAAAAAACCAAACCAAAACAAACGAAAAAAAGGAATTTCAGCAAATCTCTAACTGCAGATCTCTTTTAGGAGAAGGATGACGATACATGCAACATCTGAATGTGGTCATACTGATAGATCTCCAAGGCAGAACCCTACATAGAACTTGCCACTGCCCATTTCTGGCCCATTATCTTGGTTGGCATTTCTCCACCTTGACTGCTCTGAGTTTGGAAGCTCACACTAACTGTCATCTTTTTCACAAAGATATCTCCAAGTTCCAGATAAGGAACTAATCCTGTAAATTGCTTGTGAGACAAATCAGCACCTTTCCTGTCTACATATGCATGTCTGCCTCATTGTTGGGAAGGAAGAAACATATAAACAGAGCTTCTACTCAAAATGACAGATTTCCATAGACAGCAGAGGCACTTAAGAGAATACACTTTTTAATAAAATCAGAGAAAAAGTAGTAATTGGATATAGAAGATCTCAATGATCTCATGCTGAGATAAAGACATTTATTTTATTTCCTCCAGAATACCACACAGCAAAGAGCAAAAGAAAAAAGAACCAAATCTCATTCTGATCTAAGAAGACATAGTTATGAGTTTATTTCAGTTTAAAACTGATGACAATTTTTTTTTGCTTTTAGCTATGAGGCAGCTCAAAGGAACACCCAAAATCCTTTACATCTCAATACAGAATAGATATGTTCAAATCATCAGAGCTTGAGTACATATGTACCTGCATTAATTCAGTGAAGATCATTGCTTAAGAATGGCAACAGATCAGAAAATATCCTTGTCTGTTTTTATGGAAAATGATCTAAAAAAACTGATGGGGGTGGAAAACTGATGGGGATGGGACCCCCGGGAGAGTTATTTCCACAACACACAAAGTGTAAAAAGGTGCTTTACCTGAGTAATGGCTGTACTTCTGAAGGACAGAAAGACTGCAAAAACTGCAAGTCACTCAATGAGATATCTGGAAGCTCACTGTCAAATTTGCGAGGTTTTCGTGTCTGTAAAGAAGATATTCATTTACACATTGTTGTAAAGATAAGCATCAGATTACTAAAGAAGGATTAAAAAGAGCTTAATAAACAACACAGAAAAGTTAGCAGTAAACGGATCTCTTTCTCAAAAGATTTTTAATTTTTAAGAAACCATGTCTGGTGTGTCCGCCTAAAAAAACCCCTTACATTTGTAATGACTAACTACCCATAGTGCTTGGGCAGGAGCAGAATAGAGTATTTCAATTGGAAGGGACCTGCAGTGAGCATCTAGTCCAACTTCCTCCCTATCACCAAGCTTCATAAACATTATGAACATGTTTGTAAGGTAAGGGATAAGACACGGCACTGAAGCTTTATTTAGTGTGCTGCTAAACATACAAATATTAATTCAGTTCAGTGTTTGAAACATTGAAATGAGTAGCATTCTTATTTTCCAAGTATCCTTTAAATAAAAAACAGCTGAAAAGAAGCTGAAAAGGTTAAAAAGACAAAGTGAGATGGCAATGTTAGAACCAGGGAGTTAGCTTGCTTCAATTAACCAAGCTGTATCAAATCAAAGTCAACAGGCAATGCTTAATTACAACGCCCTCATGTTATCAGCCAATTAAGAGACAAAAATGCTTTTCCACTCATCCAGTCACTATCAGAAAACATGGAACCCTTTTACTTGCTTTTACCATCCAATTAATTTTATTGCTCTATTATTCACAAGGCAATTAGATGATCAAATTACTCCTCCTGGCTTCTTTTTTCTGACCATTACGAGCAACTTTTTTCAATACCACGGACTAAAAAAAGACTACTAAAAAGGAGAGTTGACATTTCCTCTCCCACTGCACTGCAAGTTACAAACCAGTGTTAATATAGGTCACTTGAAATGGCAAAGAACACTAGCTCCCAGCTTTTTCATTTGTGTCACAGCAATGTGAAAGGCATATAGGTTCAATGAATTAAGCCCAGGTTTTTAATTTATGAAACTATACAGAAATTAAATAAACCCAAAGGTATGAGTACATACACAAAAGGATGGAGGCCAGGAGTCAAGTCCTCTAAACAATCGGTTCCTTAGAAAGGACTTCCCTAAAGAAAAAACCCAAACAAACAACTTATTTAAAGCAAGAAATGCAACAATGTCTCAAGAGAAATCAAATGAAGTTACTGCAGTTTAATAGCTGAACTACATTTGAAAGAAATATGACTTATATTGTTGGCTACATAAAATTGCAAATGACCACAGAACATCAGGCAAATCCCACCATTCAAGCAGGACTCCCTTCACGGAAGCCTCTTTTCGCTTAATGTTCACACAGGCAAAAGCCTCAACTTATTTTCAAATTTTCACTGCAATCTTCCCCATCTCCTTTCCAAACAAATTTGATCAACTTTTGCTCAATTTTCTCATTTTAGCTGTCCACTCAGAACATAAGTTGCAGACTTCACAGAGAAAGTAATCAGAATTCTTTGAGCAGAATCTTTGTTTTTTTAAAACTTCTGGTGAAGGTCTTTAAACATGGGTCTTAGTTCTTTAATTTTTCTTAAGTAGTACAGAGGAAGTCATAGCAGTAGCCAAATATTCAATAACAGTTTTAGAAGTGTTATTTAAAAGAACAATAAAGCTCACAAGGCATGTTTAAGCACAAACTGCATTCAAATGAGAAATAATAAGAAATCTTATCTTTTACACCTATTAATCACAACTTTCATGTTATTTTGGATAATCTATATGATATAGTTAATTGATTTGATTAATAGAAAAACATTTTGTTTGTAATAGGACCAGCATGCACTTCCTATTAAAGTAAAAAAAAAAAACTCAGGTATTGAAATTAGAATATAATGAAAACATTTTAACTATAAAGAAAAGAGATACACTTCAGCACAATTCGATTTCACAGAAGACAAAGTACTTACTAAAGAGTTTACCAAAAGATTCCCTTTTTGCCTTTTCAGCTTCATATAGATGTTTCCCATCTTTTATTAAAGCACCTGCCCACTGTGAAAGGGGAAAATACGCAGTTAGTTGTTAATTTATATGCTGATACAAAGGTTTGGTCTCAAAGTTTTATTTGCTTACCTCCCTGTAGTGTTTTATGAACATTTTCCTCCTCACAACCTCAACAACAGCTAAACAGTACATCTGAGGAACAGTGCTGAGAGCTTCTACAACTTTGACCCTTTCTAGGAGCTCCATCACAAGACGAAGCAGTGCTTGTAGTTTCTCTCCATCTTGGTCAGCATGAAGCATTACAAAACAGCACCACCTATGAAAGTAGATAACACTTTAGAAGACTACATCTCAGCAATTTCTTTTTCATTTAAAATAGATTAGCAACATGTCTGGATGGGAATGAACAATGGATGAAATGAACAATGACATCATTTCACATGAGACAACAACTGGCTAACTGAAAGTACCAATCTATTCAGAGTTCAGTAGTCACCTTGCAGTTTCCTATTAATTTCTCACAATACAATATCCACATTAGTGATCAAAAATGAACATCTACCACCATTTGAGTTAAGATTTTTTTTTTGACAGATTCTTAGCATAAATAACCTTAGGAGTAGTAATAATACAACTTTCTCCAGTAGAATTAAAAAAAGCTGATACATCCTGAGAAAAAAAAATTACTACTTTTTGTTTATAAATCTTAAAAATACTTATTGAAAAGCTTTAGCAGGTGGTATTAAAGGTTGGAATGCTGTCAAAGAAATAAGAACACAACACTGTTTGGGAAGTTCACACAACGTACTCACGCACTACAAGCAACAGCCCTCGTAACACAAATTCTCACATCTTGTAACCACATCTTCAATCCCCTTAATTGTACAATCAATAGATTTCAAGCACAGACACCAACATAATTAAACCACAGGATTAACTACTGGGAAGGTGATCAACTGGTGTCCTTGAGGAGAAACATTACAGCAACTTTGCCACCAAAGACATAAGGTGGAGGCATAACCCACAAGTAATAAAAAACATATAAAATTGCTTTTATTGACAGAAGTGAAGTAAAAGTGAAACAACAAATACAAATGAGTCAACAGTGAGAAATCAGGAATATATACTAACAGAGACACTACAAGATACACACTCTTGACTTTTTCATAGTAATGATTTCCTTAAGACACACAATCCTTAAACACCTTGCTGCAAGTGAAAGTGATACGAAGTTGAAAAGTTTTAACTTACTTCAGTCTGACTTGCAGATTATTTGCAAGTTCCTGTTTGGCAGTGGTACATTTCTGTTTAATATCTAACAGTTTCCTGTGATTAGTTAACATAATCATCAGCTGATTTGCATGACTCAAACACAAATCAGGCAGCACAGAAGGATCTTTCAAGTTCTCAGCTCTCTTCTGATTAGCCAAAAATCCCTAGAGGAAGAGAGACATTTGTTACACAAGCTTTGTGACAATCAAACAGCATGAAAGTGATACATCTTCTCTAGGAATGCAAGAATTTCAACAAACTTACTGTAACTATTGAGAAGCATAAGAGAATGATACATGAAGAAAGCAATTGTCAAAGTTGCTTTCTTTCCATTCTATAATCCAGTCCAAATCAATCTTGTTCCACATTCCCCTACCAAATAGCTACCAACACAACCCTGACAGAACTTTATACAACTAACCAACACCAGTGAAAGACCACAAAACTTAATACAGCAGAAACGTAATTACTAGCATGGAGGGGATCAGCCATCATTCTAACTTCTGCTAACAACCATCTTCCTAACTTCTGGCATTTGCAAGATTTGACATCAACTTACAGCATGTTCAAGACTACTGTGGGCTAAAGAATTTGTATTTCTTGCATAAAGAAATTCACACATGAAACTAATTCTTCTCAAGAGCCAAGATCACAGCCACACATCTTATCTGCATTCAGAATGCATCCTTACATCATAAGCAAAGGAATAGACAATTTTAAAAAAGAAATGGCAAGGATGAAGATTTGAAAGTTGAAGTCTCTGCCAAGTCTTGAAAAGGTACAACTTCTAAATTCACAGTAGCATTTAAACAAGGTGACAAAGTCTCTTTCCAGCTGACTGTTAGGTTTCTCACTCCAAAGTGGGACTGGTAAACTTGAGGTAGACTCTTCATCCAAGTGAAGAAGGAAAAAATAGCTAAAACCATTCACAATATAGGGCAACCAAGCATAGTGATGGGAAGACTAGCTAGGCCATCGTGCTAAATTCACTTGGATTTAGCACTGGCCTCCAATATAAACACCGCAAGACAGATTTAACACAAATTTGCTTTTAAACTTACTCACTGAATTTTTCTGGAGACGGGCTCCACTTTTAAACAATGCTGACAAAAGAACTGATAGCACCCACCTTTACATACCAGACCAAAGAGGCAACAGGGAGCCCGGGTCCAACACAACTCTCAGCCCAGCACTGCCCTCCTCAAAAGGGGCCTCTAACCTCCCCCCCCATCCAAATAGGGAGGCAAGATTGTTCATTTGTTCCTACTAATAATATATCAGCATGCAACCAGGAGTGAAAAACTCATGCCTTTCTCCAGAGTGCCAGCTCCAAGGTCATGGTGAACATCTGAACGTCGCCATGTACTGCCAAATAGACTTTTATCTACTTTCAGTAGCAAACAAGGCGTTAAAGGACAATCTTAACTATCGAGTTAACTGAAGCTCTTTACAGAAACTGTATTTCATAAAATAACTTTCATATGACACTGGAGTGTTTTTTGAAAATATGAGTTAAATATTTGATATTTTAAGATATTCTTTAATCAAATTTCTTATCACTTGACACTGTCCAGTGAAGGCACACTCCTCCCTCCTCACTACAAGACTGACGATCAACCTATTCCCTGACCCTGTATCACTGAGTGACAAATTACCAAGAACTCCATTTTCCCTTCAAAATCCACTTAATTCTTGTTCCATATATCCAACTAAAGTTCTGATTTCCTAGCTGTAGCTTTAAACCATGTGAAAATATGACAACAAGATGTAAGAACTGCCAATATTTAAATGTCAAATTATTATGAATTTTATTGACCAACCCCAATGTGATATGTTGAAAACTATCTTGCATAAAGACATGAAATTGTTTCACTGTAACTTTAACAGCATACACATATGAAAATCTACCATCTTCCAACGTTGCACACACAATTGCGTATTACCTGAGCAAGTTCTTTTTGTTCATTCACCAGCCTGCTGCAGCTTGCTATCATCTGGTCCAATGCATAGAGTCTATCCTCAAGACCTTTAATAGCCTTCATGTTCTGATTATCTAGTTTGGCGATAGTTTGGCGACATTCTGCCAGAAAGGGTTGGATGATCCTTGGATCAAGCTAAAAAAGAAAGTTGATTAGCAGTTGACACACTGAAAGGTCATTTAAGTTAGCTAAGTGAGGTTTATTAACCTCTGTTGCCTTGTTGTTCACAGTTTTTCAATGTTTTTAATTTTGTAGCTAGAGTTCCCATACACTTTCTGTAAACATAAGCCATGTTATGTCTAACTGACCAAATGTTTTCATTCCTTCTCCTAAGGCAGAGAAATTTGATTGATCTCTCCTTTGGCCTATGTGGTTGAAGGGTGGAAATTGTCATTTTCCAAACAGTGAAGTTTTCTAAAAGTGTATAAAAATAAAGAAGCCTCCCTCTGAGAGGGGGCTTGGGGTTCAGTCTCTCTCTTTCAGAGCTGGTGTCTGTGTGTTCCTTCGTGTCCGCGTGCGACAAACCTCAATATTTTTCTTTTTCTAATCTAATGTGTGACTACATCTATCATCTGTTTCAGAATTCTGAGTAAACGAGTGTGTGGATTCTGTATCACAAGATGAATTTTTCTGAAGTATTCCAACCAGAACATCACTGAAATCTGAATCCTTATAAAGGGAACGGACATCGCTTGAGGGGACAAAGCGAGGTGCAGGGAGAAGAGACACTTCATAGCTAATGGACAGTTTGACCTGGGACAGAGTCCATACAGCTATGATCAAAACCAATCATGAATGTGACTCAATGGAAAGTGCAGAAGGGAGGGTAGTGAGAAAAAGCTGCAAGAACCATCAATCTTTTCCCACTACATAAATGTTTTAACCGACTACTTAGACAAGCAGATCATTTCTAAGCAGCTGGAAAAGACCTCATGGGAAAATAGCATATTTGTCATATTTTTAGCTAGAGGGTTTTTTTTTCCTAACAGAAACACATTTTAAAAGTTATTTCAGAATATTCCTTCACAGACCATTATCCAGAAAAAAAGACATATTTGAAACATTAAGAGTCTACCAATGTCCACAGACACTAAGGGTCACTCTTCAAGCTTCACTATAAGAGTAGTAAATTAAAATAAGAGTTCTAGAAACAACACAGGTAATTGCAACATGTTATGAAGGTCAGAGTGTAGTGTAAACCTGCAATATACTAGTTACGAACATACTAAAAATCATTCGGTGTTAGCAGAAGATGAACAAATTTGCCCAAATTTATCCAAAATGGTTACGTTATTTTCTTTATAGGAGAATCTAGTGAAAAGGATGCTATTTGTGAGGTCACACTAGCTGTCACAGCTTCTTTCATCAACATGCAGGTTCTATGCCACTTATAAAGCACACAAATCAACTTTCAAAAAAGCACTTATTTGACTCAACAGTAACATCAGTAAAAGTGTATTTTCCCCTCAATCTACTATTTAACTAAGTTTTCACACACAGCGCTTCAGCCTGGAAACAACCTTCTGGGGGGGAGTAGAGAGAGGAATCTGGGGAGGAGAAACATTACAAATTAAGGAGCAACTATAAAGAATAGGTCTTCCAGTTACTTCAAACAAACAAAAAAAACAACCAAAAAAAGAACCAACCAAAAGCTTAATGGGAAAGTACAAAAAACTAGTAATTAGCCCAGAACTCCTTAGAATAAACAATTAGTGCTGTTATTAATGTGACAAAATACATCCAAATTCTCTGAAAACAAAGGTTAACTTTTAGTATGTGATGTCTTATGAATCTTGGTCTTTTCTCAAGTCACTTGTCCATCTTCAAGAAACAGCAACAGAAGTATTTAACCAGTCTGATTTTACAGGATCCTCTTCACTGCCACTCTGTTCAGGATTGCTCCCTGTGACATCCTGAATTAGTCCACTGCAGCATCCAGAAGAGTTTCTTAACAAACAAAATACTAAAGAACAATATGGTGGGTTTTTCTCTTCTTACCTTCTTAAACTAATGGTGTTTTGTCTCTTTTTACAAAGAATGGTTATTCCTTCCATTCTTTTTTAACCTATTTCCTCCATCCACTCTTTTCATCTCACCTTTAACCTAATTGCATCTGTAAGATCCAGCTCTACTTTCACTGGTACATATTTCTTTCTTCATCTTTTAAAAGTATCTTCCTTTTCTAGGCTCTTATTAAAGGGGCTAAAATAGCACCTAACAAAAACATCTGGTTAGCTCCTACTCACCCAGTGCTTTTACTGCAGCCTAGGTTTCTGTAATTAGAAGTGTCATTTTGTAGAAATATCTAGAGGCCAGAACCATCAGAAACTTAGCAGCACTCTGTGCAACACATCAGTTATGTCAAGACTACCAGTGACAAATGTATAAAGCTCTTACCCTGGTGCTTTAAGCTTTCAGGAAAATCTTACCTGAATTCAGTTTTTCAAGTAAGAATTGCAATCACAAACCTTTTGTATGGTTCTTATTTCCATGAAGGAAAGGGCATGGGGAAAATGCAGGCAAAACCATTTTTAAAAGTCAGTGCCATTTTATTCTATTAGTCTAACAGCTTTTATACTAAAGTGTCACCTCAAATTGCAAGATACTTATTTAGGCTTTTCTTTTCCTTTTCAGCTGCAGGCCACTTCTGTTTTCAAATTCTAAATCAGTAATTCTAAATCAATGGTAAGCAAAGACTCAATCCTTTGTCTGTGCTGCTATCAAAACAGAGTAAATAAATGTTTTCCTAAGGAGAAATAGGAACGCTTTACTTCAAAGCTTTGGGGTTTTTTTGTGAACCAAAATGGATCAGGACTAATCAATCACAACTATTCTGATGGTGGCCAGAATACTCTGACTGAAGTATTTTCCCTACCTGCCAGTTCTGCTTATGCCAAATTGACTGAAGTTACAAAACAATTACAACAGTCAAAAATTTCTGCCTAATCTTAGACGAGGACGGAAAAGACAAATACAAGACAGCACCTCTAAAACATGATATATGTCAGATAAGACTGTAAGCTGATCAAAAAAGGTAGAATATGTACTTAACCAAAGTACTCTTTGCATTTTTGTGTCTTTTGGATCACTATAATTTATTTGGAAGAAATTGTTTAATGTCCATCTCTTCAAATACTGATTTTTAAAACATACTACATTTGTGTTCTGTTAATATTATGCAGAAATCAAATTTATTGTCTCACAACCCACCTAGTGGGTTCTGTTACTCTTGTTTTAAAATAGTAGAAAGTACCTTATAGTGTTACTGAACAAACAGGACAGAGGACTGTCTCAGACTTCAGTAAACAGGAAGTCTTTTACACACAAAATCAATTATTGTTTTTGCTAAAGAAAAAAAAAAACTTGTCATGTCGAATCTTTTCCTTAGCCTTTTCTGCACTACTAAAATCTTAGCCAGCCCTTAATATTAAGTCAAATTCTCCAATTACTTTTAAGACAGAATTGAAATATCAATGTACAGAACCAACCACATAATGATGTTCCCTACAACAGATGGGTTTCAGAAATCACTGATTCAGTCTTCCAGTCCTACCTTAGAGAGGAAATAAAGTGTCAAACACAATAGAAATTGTATCCTTTGTTCAACATATGTTGTGTTACAATAGTATATTATATATAAGAAAATGAGGCAAGACAATGTAAGAAACAACAGCTACAGTGAAAGCAAAGAAGAAAAACTATAAGCAAAAGAATTTTAAAAGGTTATAATGCTCACTGATTAAAATAATAATTTTGAAAGTAAAGTGAGCACTGTTGTATTCTTCCAGCAGCAGAAATACAAACACACCGAGTCCTTCTGAGCACATCTGTACCAGCTAACAAAGAATGCAGAGATACAGAATATAAACTTAACCCAATTAACCATATGTATTTGTTCTATAGTTTAATAAAGGCTTAACTATTTTGCACTCTAAGAACATTAACTTTGGTCCAGGAAAATCTTTATTTTATTTTATTATAAATGCAGTTTCTACGAAAAAGGCAAAGAAATAATAGTAGTATCACGTTGCTTATACACTACAACAAGTTTCTGGCTTTCCAAAAGAAATGGCTACCTGAGAAATAAGCAAGATAATGAGCATTCATTGTAAAATTATACATTTTCCTAAAGATCAGATTCTTAACACTCAAACTCATAAAACACTTTCCCCACTCTTATCCCTTCCCAGTCTCTGCTTCGGCCTTCATTAAGGAAGTTATCTGAGAACCAAGTTACAAAAGAGTTGAGTCAGTCACTTAAAAAGCATCTGCATCTGGAAAAAAAGCAGCAGCATTCAATGCAATGTAATTTGATTTTTTAAAAATTATTAACTTACCCTGCTCATGGAATCAAAACATTTTCTGACCAGGGATTCAACATCATTAGGTCTATCTTGAACATTTATCCAGTCTAACAAAGACACATTGAAGGAAGGCTGATCATCATCTTTTAATTCTACTGACATTTCATTGTCCTGGACAGTAGCATTTTGACCAGATTCGTTATCATCTTTTATGTTTTCAGGATCTGTGCCTTCCAAAGCTGAATGTTCAACTGACTTGCAAAATGATGCTAACATTGATTTACTGTTCACTTTAGCTACATCAGGATAAAGCACCAATTCAGCAGATTTCCCATCCTCAGTTTCTTCACTTTCTGCTCCTCCATGTTCAGGTGAAGAATCCAGTCTTCCTAAACACTCTCTGTAACTATGTCTTGTTAGGCACTCCAGCAGTGGTATCTTGGCCATGATAGAAACAGCAGAACCCAAGCTTTTTTTAAAAGGTGGAAAAAAAAAAAAAATCAGTATCTAAAAGCCAACATAACACAAAACCTTAGATAAAAACCACCCACAATATGAACTGCTATTCATTTTAGAATTGAAGCAGATTTCAAAGTTATTTTGCAACTACCCTTTAAAACGACTGTGCTGAGTATCAACATCATGGAAAGACAGCTAAAGAAACCAGAGTTTTTGCTCCCTTCCACTGCTGAATATGACATCTTCTAAACTTCCAAGCTTATGGTTATATCGCAATGAAAAGTTTTAAGTTATAACTTACAACTTAAAATAAAAGTTGTAAGTTACATTGCAATGAAAAAAAGAGTTTCATAAACTGAGACACACCCACTTACTTCTTCACTTAAACGCACAGCTGGGACTAATGTTTCCTATCCACGTGGATATCAATGATTATTATCAAAGCTTTGAGTGTTCTCTGTCTGATTACTTTTGCAGAATAGTTTTTTGAATAGTTTCTATGTGGTAAAAGCTATGAAGCTCAACTTTTTCTTATGGTTTATTTTTCCAGTGTCCAGTATCCATGTATATTCTGTTCAACAAAGCACTCATAGAAACACCATAATACAATAGTACAAAGATGTAGAAGATTTTCTTTGAAGTAACACCGAGTTTGCAGGACACAAGTACAGGCACACAGACACACAGTATATATACCTACATACATGCCCCCTATCCCATTCAAAGGAATATAGATTCACTCAAAAGTTTGTGTTATGACTTCGTATTTTCAACACAGATTGTAATTCTGAATATCGTTTCAAGTTATTAAAAATCAATTAATTCAGAAGTGTAAATAGGTATTTAAAAATTCTAATGTCTAAATTTATTATCTTGTTTTTTGTAGTGCACATTTGAGATTACTCCAACTCTGAAGCAGCTGTTCATTAACGAGCTTATCTTCCACACAATTCAACACAAGTTTCTCTGTGCTGATAAATACAAGGAAAAATGTCAGTTAAAAAAAGTAACTAGCACAGAACAAAAAGAATGTTCTCCATGACACATAATCAAACACATACATGCTTGTTTAATCAGAATAAGCACCAGACATAACACACTTAAAAAACTAAGTTTAAAACAGAGTAAAAAGAGATTGAGAATGAATTTAATAGTAAACCTACTGTGTAAGTTTCAATTTGATATCATCTATGGACTGCAAATAGCTTGAATACACATTTTCAAACTTGAAAAGCAGCTTTTGGTAAGAGTATGTACAATCTTCCAAGTTGGCCATTATGGCAGCCCAGCCTTGATGCTGCAGATGTTCATCATGTACAAGACCTTCACAAAAGGAGCAGAGCTTCTTGGCAACCTCATACATTTCCTGAAAAAACAATTAACAAAGTACAAATCAGGCTATTGTTGTAATTTTATTGAAGATTTTAACATAAAAAGTATGACATTTAGGTAGCTAAAAAGTTGTACACCTTAAAACTTAAAAAAAACTCCAACTTTTTTTAAAATTTAAGAACAAAGGAAGTTAATTAGATGATAAAAAAGCATGTATTATTTACTGAGAAATATCTTCAAAACAGAGGTGATAAACGTAGTTCCAAAATCACCCTGTAAAATTAATTAAATGCTGCTAATATAAAATACTCAGGGTACACACACAAGAATAATAACCCTCGTACTAATAATATGAGAGAAAAAACTGGCAAAGTCCAATAAGGAAAACACTTTTGATGAGCCAAGTAGAAGCAGAGAACAAGACAATGAACTGCACGATCAGTCAGCAAAAGCGCAGGTGGATCTGATGCAAGAAGAGATGCATGAGGAAACAGCAGGACAAATAATTTAAATCTTTCATTGATTAATAAACCAGATGCAACCAGAGCAGCAGCACAGTGTCCACAAAACTCTAAAACATACCCCGAAACTTGGCATCTGCAAACCAATGTGGAAGTTTTTCTGGTAAAGTACTGGATGACACAGAGGCATTTTACTGCCATAAGAGGGTGAGAATTTACCACAGCACTTGGCAAAGTTAAAACAGAGACCTATATATGGTAATTACCATTTCTTACTAAAAGTATATTAACAGCAATGCCCATTATAATAAATTCCAAAGTTTTAACTAGTAAGAAGAGCAACTATTTTGAGTTTAGCAATTTAAGTAAAAGGCTGTTCCCCTCAAAGGACATACCAGAACACTAAAAAGTAATAAAAGAGTCATACAATAAATCCTCCAGCTCAGAACTTTACCAATAACATACTCCATGGAAAATATTTTCCTGAGCATACCTGTACTTTAGGTTTTAGTACCTACCTAAGTTACAAGAAAAAAGCCTTTTCACTTTTTGCAGGTTGAGCATACTTTTAAACTGGGACTGAACACAACTTTCCTGTGCTATCATACATGTGAGAAAACTATGCATGGAAAAACAAGTTATACAAAATACAGTGAGAAAGCAGTGTTAAAAACCTAACACATTCATGTATTTCAGAATTCATTTGCTGCAAAACACATGGTAGGCAGCACATATGCACACTCAAAAAAATTTAGGGACCAACAACACTTATCTTCTGAAATAAATCACAAAACTGCACAGCACTTTAAACAAACATTTCAGAATTCATATTGACAAAACCTGAAAGTTATGAACATCCTCTCTGTTTCAGAAGTCCAAGCCTTGTTTCAAGCAGCATGACTAAATTCTACTGTCCTTCAAATCACTGGTAGCCATCAGCAGATGAACAATGAATATACAAAATACTTCTATATGCAATTCCCAGGAAATATGAAGTTGCTATTACAAATTCCTATCACTTTGTAGTAAAGATGTTATTTGTCTTCTTGTTTTCATAACTTTGGCAGCTTTCCTGTGCATGCAAGAATGATGATTTCAGGTTTGAAAAGAATGGTTATTTTAATTGCTGCAGGAACTCTTGCTTCTTAAGTCAAAAATCAACCAATAACACAACTGGAATGGTATCCAGACAATGCTGAAATCTGCAAGTCAGTTTCTCCAGACTATCACGAGTTTGGCTATACAATTTAAATGCACATAAGCTGACTAATGCAATATTGACAACTTGAACAATTTTTTACTTTCTTAAATTCACTTTGTATACAAATTATTCAAAGGCAAGTTGCACAGCATATAAAAAAAGCAGAATTACTGTTTCCTCAGTTATTGTACTAAGAAGCAAAAGGACAGGCTGTAAGATATACTAAAAAAGTACACCAAAAATGTGAAGCTGAAAAGGTAACTGAATGCCTCTGTTGCATTGTAATGCACATCCTGGAAATATACACAAACATTTTACTTTCAACTCACAAAGATTATTCTCTTCTCAAAGTCAACCTTCCTCCAAATACATCACTCCAAACCACTACAAGCCATAGTTCCAGAATATACAAAAACACACATTGGTTTCAAACAGTTTAAAACAACAGAAGCCACCTACAAAATCAGAACTAATCATAAAATCCTTTTATGCAGTTCCTCCAAATGAGTATCAACCAGGCAAAGTAAAGACTGGACTCAGCTGTTTCTTTAAAAGCCCTGAACACAGTTTTTTTCAGTTCTATTTTTCCTTTGGACAAACTCACTTAGCACAGCACAGCTCAAATGTTTAACACGATGAAGTATGTACTAGGCTCCATATGACCACACTTTCTACCCCAATGGGCAGTGTTTGCTTTTTCAGCTACATCTATTTATTGTGTTCACAACAGAAGTCAAAAGTTACAGAGCTGCCCTATGAAGCTTTATTACACGTCATTTTTGACACTCCTTTCAGAACCTAACTGTTGCCAATTTAACATTTTAGTTTTAACAAGCTTGTTTCCCCAGCAAAACACTTTCAAACACAAAACAGAAGTCACAAACAGAAAAAAAAATCCTCACAATTGAGATCACTTGTTACACTACTGATAACCAGCACTGACACGCTCTATCCAAGAGTCTAACCTGCAGCAATTTACTCAAATTTAACCAAACCAGGAGGTCCTGTCCCAGCAGTCTGCCTCCTAGAAAAGCAAGAGCAAACAACAGTATTTCCCAGAGCAGCAAATTAATATTTGTTAATTTTGCAGACACCTTGTAACAGAAGGACATTCTAGTAAGTGTCAGAATCTCTCATACAAACAGATATATGCCTAAAGGGACTATTACATAAAAATACCCCAACGCCATCTAAGTACTCAACCAGGTATTCAGTGTCAGATGAGCTGCAGCTTCTTAAAGTATACACAGGAGATGTGGACATTAAAATAAAAATCCCCTTATGAAAGCCATCATAAATATTGCTCATAAATCATCTCAATCATAAGCATTGAGACATACTGTGTCTCCCAGAGACAAAAGATTTTTTTCTGAGCTAACTCTGAGATCAAAATTCAGTAGCATAGCTTTTTTCAAGCAACATGTTTTCAAAGTTACCCACATGCTGACAGACTGCAAATCAGATTGTACAAATGAACAGACACATTTCAGGGCACATATGCAAGGTATTACAACAGCACCCCATATTATCATCCTCTCAAAGTTATTTTTACACGTGCCAAGGAAATTCTCTCTAGGTGGTGGGAGGCAAACTGGAGAATTCTGTCTGCATGGATGAACCTGAATGCAATTAGAGTCCACAGAAACAAAGTACTGCTTTTGATGCTGGTTTCTCAAGCCATATCACGAAATAAGCTCATTACATTCAAATAGTAAAGAATATTACTCTGAATTCAGGAGGTTACAAACAGATGGTTCTAATGAAGGTCAAACCACATGGAGTAACTATTTGTCCACATGCCAGAACTGTTTCAGTCTTAGACTATACTAAGCAGATACCAGTGCATACAAGAACACTATGTTAAACCAGTATTTTATTTGTTTTGTTTTAGTCAACCCTGCTTTCAAAATGTGAAAGCATGCAGCAAGAAAACAAAGCAGAGAAGTTGTTTTGCTTCCCCTGGAGTATCTGTGTAACTTAACTTTAACTTTTTTCTTTAAAGTTATGAAATTAAAAGTTACACAAATGCACCTTTTTTGTTTTTACACCACTTCTGAAATAAAGCTTCAGTTGATGTGGTTTGTTCTTCCTACCTGTTGTCTACCTTCACAGACAACATTTTTGTGAGAGATCTCAGGCTACTTTAGAAGGATCTAGACCTATTTATTTTATATAACTGTATGGCTCTATGCAGGAAAGAATTAAGCAGCTCTCTGCTAAATGAATGAAGTCTAAAAACCAAATTATGTCAGGCACAGAAGTAAAGGCCTGCAATCCAACATATGTTTTAATGCTTCTCAGTAAGGTTGCCAGCTCCAGCACAGAAAATGAAGCCTGCCTAACAACAGGCTTGCTTTTGTCATTGACTGTTCACAGACGCACTCAAGTCTTATTGGCAGACACCCAATGGCTCACGGAGCACAAAAGTTAACTTCAGTTGCCTTGTAGGGCTACATTCATCCTACTGGGCTACAGCAGCATATCTAGAACACCAACCACTTCAGCGCACCACTGGAATAAGGGCCTAAAAGAGCACCACTACCAGGACAAGAGTACCGAGACCCAGACTTATCCCCACTTGCTGTTAAGCTGAAGAGTAAATAAAGACATCTTCCCTACTCAATTTTTCAAGAAATCCACAGGGTGACCAGAATGTATTTAATCTTTGGCTGGGTGTTGCAACAGAGTGTTTAGCTGAATTATTTCCTTTGAGAATCACAACTTAAATTCAGGCAATTCTTCTGATTATAATTAATTCTGTTTTCTAGGTTTCAACCAAAAATCAATAGAAGCAGCAAAGTATGCTTTATCTAAAGCAGAAATTAACTGGTGAAGTGTTTAGGATAAATTTCAAGACTGTCTTTGCATCCTACTGTCATAATACTGCTCATCTGAATGGGCAAAATCTGACAAAGGTCTGTTTGCCTTAAGTGGTCTTTGGACTTACCTCTAAAGAACAAAAGTTCTCAGGAAATGCAGGGTTCTTTCCATTCTCTAAAACCCTGTGGTAGAAGGAAATAAGTCAAAGTCCTCTACTGCCATGTGTCTGAAACCCTGTAAAAAGGACTCCCTTACAGGTTTCAATCACCATAAAAAAATCAACCTCAGACCAATAAAAATGATCCTTGAAAGTAAAATTCCACAAACTCATACACTGTAACAGCAGATTAACGCTTTCACAACAAGGAACTGCTATCTTATTTACCAAAATTAGTAACCAAGACCATTACCTCTAATGCATACACAGCTAAAACACCAGTGAAGCTACTAGATTGAGACACACTTCAAGATTTCAGTTTTTAAAACTTGTAATTGGAGCAGTTAACTTCACTGTAAGGGAGACTGATATTTCACGGCAATTTCTCTCCTTTCAGTAGACAGCTGATTATTCCATTCTCCTTTAATATTGGTCATTTTTGGTGACTGCATCCTTTGGATATTTGTCCACACAGTTCATGACTTATTTCCTACTCAGAACACACTTATTTCACCAGCATAATACAGAAAAAGTTATTTTCTAAGTCACAGCTTAATGACTTTCTTCAGTACTGCTTTCACTATTTCTCTCTGATATTATAAGCAGGTTTGGAGAAGTCAAGTGACAGAATTTACCATCAAAAAACACACTGAGAAGTGACATGAACCACCACAGTCAGTGAGTCAAACCACGGTACAAGGTAAGTGTTAACTTCCACTAGCTTGATTCCAAATCACCCAACTCTTCTCTGTCTGATCAATTTCTTAAAAGCTTGATGTAAAGTTCGGTTACAAAGGGCAAAAAAAATACTAGAGTAGCATTTAGAAAGATTTACCTTAAGAGTAAATCTTTCATTATACCTTAGGATAAACTAAAACCTACTCCATTTTACCCCACCCTGCTCAATTACTTCAAAAGATTGAGACTGATCACTAATTTGAGTTACAGGGAAATCTGGACTTCTTCAGAGGAGCCAGAAGTGTGTCTGACTATTAGACAAATAATTTAGCCAAAATTAATCTGGCCACACAATTGTTTCAAACACTACACACCTTGAAGAATATTAATATTTTAAAGTAATTCTTTCCAGAGAGTCTCAAAGCAACTTTCTAGTAGAAAAGAGCATTTCTCTAAATAGTAGATCCACAGCTTTCAGGAAGCATGACTACACCTCTTGGCTTAAATATTTGAAGTGTTTGAAGCTAAACCAAGAACGATCTATGACAATGTACTATGACTACAGCTGTGGTTTTACGCAACCAAATGAAATGACCACACAGTTTCTCATCCTCATTTCCACTTCTCAAAGAATTGACAGGATTGACAGTTTGATCATGACAGCAGCAGCATGCCATGAAATGTGAAACATACCCACTCACAAAAATCCAAGTTTTCAATATCCTTCTGGGACAAATGACATGGGAACTTCAGTTAGAACACTAAAAAAAAAGAATAATAAATAATCCTTTCCTAAAGGCTAAGCTACCAGAAATTATTTTAAGCAGTGGTGTTAAAAGACCACAAGATTAGACAAGATTGACACAACACAGCTTATTGCACAACATACTGTGTAGAGAACAGCTTGTCTTCTCAGCTGGTGTGCACGTAACTTTTTGCAAACACTGTGTCCACCTCACTGTCCACATACTGCAGCTCAAGGCCAGAATGCTCCACTGCAAGAAAGGTGGGAGACCAGGCTAGTTGTAAAAAGGCAACCTGGCACCCTTCGGGCAGAGACATCTCAAAGGTAAGTTTTTAGCTCAAGAGAAACCAGAATGCCAAGACATAAAATGAAAACAGGCTTAGAATGTTGATTTAACTGAGCTTTTTAAAAAACATATAAACATGGACATCATATTGCAAATGACAAAACCTGTGGCAAGAATTTCAGTTTAGATGTAAAGGAATGAGTTAAGGGAACAGATGTAGCTTCTTTAAAGCCACCTAATCTTTACACTGTGAATTCTACATAATGAGATCATGGGTAGTGAACCGGAACTTGAGAAAATCTGTAATAGATGTTAAAATCACAAAACCAGAAAGAAATACAAAATGGATGTATCTTGATATGACAAACATAGTACCACGGAAAACCAAACACAAGCTAAGTTCCCCATAGGAATGATTTTTGGTTAGGAGTTACGAAATCTAAAAAAAGGCTACATGTAAGTCAAAGAAATTAGTGTCAACTGAGGGGAAAATGGCTGCTTTCACATATACTTATGCCCTACAAACATATATGAAACACGCCACAAGAATGCCAGGACCTCCACTATGAACTAAAATATGACTTCTAGTTATACCTGAGTAGTAACAACAGATTATGGGAAAAAAAAAATTCAGAAAGCAAAAGCATAGTTTAAGTCAATAATGGTCAACTTGAGACATAGAAAAAATGATGGAGAGGCCATAATGGCATGGATTCATAAAAATACTTGTTAAAGGAGACTCTAGAACTACTTTTATTGTGAGGAAAAAAATTAGAGGCCATATATCACTGTATGTTTACAATTTCTTATCAAGTCTGATTTTAAAGCTCATATCTTACAGCCTCTGGGCAGAGCAAATACCAGCTTAAATAGAAACCAGTAGCTACCAAACATTCTCCCCTACTTTTACATAGTTACACATCACTGCTTCTTGTGGTTGACAAGAATAGGTATGACTTTTTCACAAGCAATAATTTAGAATGCAACCTTTATTTTCCTACTACCAAACATTATCATCATGTATTAGCACCTGTATTAGCAGTAAATATTAAGTAATCAAATTTAATTAATTAAAATGCTCTAAATAATTACCACAGGCAAAAACCTCTCCATCATCAAGTACTGCCATTCTGCTTTGCTGGTAAAGCAGCCTACCATTTCTCTAGAACTAATAAACAGACAAAGCTTGGATTTTTTATGTCTATTTTGAAGAACTCTCCCATACAGTACTCTCAGTGTGGCTCGGATGCATCAATCACACAACTACAGAGGTTCAGAGCCTCTCTAGCTCTCCCCAGATCTTTATCGATTTTGAGAAGGATTAATATCCCATGTTCCTTTTTCCTCCCAGGCAAGAGGCTTATGGTGAACCTTGGAGAAGATTAATGCTTTAACCACATTCCCAGTCCTGCCTCAGTTTCTTCTGAATTACTGCTCAATATGCTTCAAACAGGCATCATTTAAAACTACTTCAGTACAATACTGCAATACTTCTTTATACAGTTTTCACACCTTGGTATATCTAAAAATCACAACAGACTATTTACTAATCTTGCATCACAGATGATGGGTATGTCTGTCCCCTGACATCCCAGAGAAGTACTCAATTCATTTTCACAGCCTAACACAGAGCCTATGGCTTTAGAACATTTAAAATCTTGGATGAAATTAACTGTGGATGTAAAGGTGAACCAGATTTAAGAATATTACTACCTATTCAATCTTTAAATAAATTTCCAAGTTTTTCACGACAAAACAAATACCATCACTACAGCCATTTTACAAGCAGGGAAGAACTGTCAAAAGTGGGGAACAAACAATAATTTTCCTGAAAATAATCTGCAGGCTAAAATAAAACCCCATTTTACTTGGATCCATGTTTAAAGACAATTCCTCCCCCCAACCCTGCAATAATACTAATAGGTGACATTAAGTATGGAAAGATTTATTTTCTTCTTGCAAATCAACTCAAGATCACTCTCTCTACATAAACTTTCCAGTCTGTAGCTAAATATTAATAGTATTATAGACCTGCCACCAGAATGAGCCAGTAAAGATCTAAATAACATATTTAAAAGCATAAACACTGCAATAAACTTGCATGCTCTGCATATTAATACAATCTTCAGAATCAAAGGGGGAAGATTAGCCAGCACCAACAATTCTTTTCAAGTCTAAATAGGAGTGTTTTTTATAAAACTCCTGGAAAAAAAAAGCTTACTCCAGAGGGATTAA
Source organism: Oriolus oriolus (assembly GCA_013400235.1). Taxonomy (NCBI): domain Eukaryota; kingdom Metazoa; phylum Chordata; class Aves; order Passeriformes; family Corvidae; genus Oriolus; species Oriolus oriolus. The sequence goes on from VXBT01011145.1 coordinate 90,546, forward strand.
ATATGTTCCATCATTGTATAGTAATTTTACCAAACTGAAAGCCAAATTAAGAATCTAAGACTAGAAAACAGGGCATGGAATAGAGAAACCAGATAAAACAACGGTGAGAAACGTGAGACTGAGTACCATCACCTTTCACTTCCATAACCCTCAACAAAACACAGACTGTAGCAATTACTACAGTCTCCTTTCATATCAAAATAATGTTAAGTATTTAGAAGCTATCGGTCTTGCTTACTTTTATAACCTCCTCTTAATACTTCACAAAAAAAATGGTTTTAAAGCACTTTCAGTTTCAGCTGATAAAACCAGAACCCTCACACAGAGCTCAACTGAAAACCTCCTACTCCTTAGCTGAATTCACATTGATATCCGCTCTTCTCTACGTGACAGTCATATGACTCACAGATACCTAATAACTCAAGGTCCTATTTACAAAGTCAGCTCTAACTGTCAACAGGTGGGAGAGAGAGAAAGAAGAGTTTACTGGACTCAATCCTTGCCTTAAATCAGACAGTATGTGAAGGTCATATTATTCAGGAGAACTTCCCCGCTTCTGACATGCCAGAATGCCAAGGAGGAAACCAAAATCCCTGTTCTCCATGCAACACTTAACACTTTTCTCTGAATTCTGCTGTACAGTATCAAGCCCCAGCCACTTCAAGTGCTAAATGTTCTTCTGTACTGCATTAAAGTTGCCACTGAAACTAAGAAATTTTATTACCAAGACAAAACGTGTATTACTATTCATTTTCGTGTGAAGTACTCCATGTAAGTATTCTGCTGCCAGCCAATGGAAGCTTAAATAATCTTTAGAGGTATGAAAAATAATTAATCCATTTAAATGCAAAATTTGAAAAGAAAATTAGGTCCGTTTTTAACAAAGAAACACAATCAGTCCAGCTACTGAAGGCATTGTGCCAGTGTCTTGAACATGCATCTGGTTTTTACTGCATGCACTCTTGGTATCTTACTGATCATGCTGCAGGGAGCAAGTTTTCCCCTATCAAAACAACACAGAAATAATCAAATTGGAATTTTGAACAGTTTTCAAGTAAATATATTCAATATGCAAGTAAAAGCCAGTACTCAATAATAGGCAACCTGAACTTTAGGAGAAAAAGCTTAGTTTTATTAATTCCTCACCAGCTGTTTAGACATATAACATGAAAGAGAAGCTTGGCAAGGTGCTTTTAAAAATTATACTGTTAATTTTCTACTTGACTTAACAATACTTCCAAAGCTGCTTTTCTCCTTTCAGGTTGAGGCAGACTGAGGACACTGAAAATAACGCAGTGCATTGAGGCATGGTCCAAAGCAACCCGATCACTTTTGTTTTGCAAATGCTGCAAACGTACACATCCAAAAGGTGTCCTACACTACAGTTTTGAAAGAAGCTCTGAACATGCTGAAGAAGCAAGCACATTTCAAAATCTACCTTGAAGCTCTGAGACAAAGCCTCTGAAGAATACATCAGCACTAATACACCATTCTTACTGCCTTCTGAAGAAACTATTTCATATTTTACATCAAGCTTTCCCTCTGACACATTTTCCTTTGGTGTGCAAATAAAGTAACAATCTACTTACCACAGCAAGCTGTGTTCGTGATGCCACTGTATGAAACACTGCAGGCATCATAAGAGATTCTTCTACTTTCAATTCCATCTCATTCTCTGCTGAAAACGTGGTTTTGGGGATAGCTGGTGGACGTTCACACAAGATCATTTCTTTGTTGAATAAAAAAATTGGGTTGGTGTCCTACACTCAAAAAGGAAAGGAAACCAAACACTGAGTAAAGGCAACTTACTGCTGAATCATCAATTATTTCCTCACGTAGGTAATGTGTCTTTAACAAGTTAGAATTTACATTTATCAGCTGAATATATAAACACTGTTTCTCAAATCAATGAAATCCAGCAAACAACGCACTACAGAAGAATACTTAAAAATCTCTTAGTAGTAAATCTTTTTCTTCCCCTACAAATGACAGTTTAGGCTAAGAATGCAGCATGCACTTACTGTTCCAGCACTGTAACTACACACTCTTCTGTCTGGTGCCATACACTCTCCTCCATTGACAACCAGTACTTGGTGCTGAATTGCAATCTTATACTTTGTTTGAATCGCATGTTTCAGATCAGCCACACTAAAAAAAAATGGGAAAAGAAGATGATGCTATCAGATTACTTTTCTCTCTAATTTTAGGTATTTCTGTAAGAGACACAGGTGACTTGTCTGTGTCAAAGCAGAACATTTTTTAAAGAAACATTTTTATTCTGCACAATGATGTCTTTCTAAAGCACTGTAATATGTTGCATTCTGGAGATCAAGGAAATAAGCTATCAGTTAAAAGAAAACAGCCTTTGCATTGTTGGTAAGTCACCAGCAATGTTTTTTCCAAGATCTGTCATCATGCTGAAATTCTGGATTAAGTCACACCAAGCATTTAGGATAACAACTGTAAAAGTCATATTGTGTTTGTTGAATTTATACTTTATGACCAAACAGCTGACTTGCTAAAGCCCTAGAAGACAAGACTACTAATACTTCATTATGTATAACACAAGCACAATCTCACCTAATAAACTCTGGCTGATTTACTGTACATGAAGTACAGTAAAGCACTTACAATAACAGGAAATTTAACAATCGATAAACATGCAACAAATAAATATAAACATCACAGACTTTAACACAGAAGTAGTATATCAATAGACCATTCATTCTTTTAATTCAACAGCTTTATACATTCAGTTCTAGCTGATGACATCTTCACATTACTGCTTATTTTAGACAGTTCTAGACTTTGTCATTAAGACACTTGTAAACAGCAAAGTAAATGAGAATTTACTAATCTGATCCAGTTACTGATCCCAGCTAACATAACACACTGTGGTAGCACCTGTGCAAAGGTATTAAAAAAAGCTTCTGAGTATGAACTGAATAATATAAGCATCAATAGTTTTGATATAATTGGCAGGAAACATAACAGTGTTACTGTTACTTGAAAAAGATCATAAAGATGTTATTTAAAGCAACCATGATTCAGCATGACATCATAAATTCATTACAAACCTCTCCCAAGCACAAGCTTGTACTTGCTAGCTGTGCTACAGTAACTATTCACCTATCACCTCCATGGTCTTTAGGAAGATAACCTGGCCTGTCCACATACAAGGAAACAGGCAAAGAACCCAAGAAAGTTAGTCTTACTAGAAAAAGCAAGTCTCTATGTATAGATATACGGAATAAGCAGTTAAACTGTTCGACTGAAGAGTCTTTGATTTTGTGCGGTTCAGTTGCTGGACAGCTTTCAAAAAGAAGAACCCAAATGAGCAAAAAGTGGGCCCATAACAGATTATTAGGAGTCTGGCAAGGCAGCTTTGATGCTGCACCTCACTCACCATGATTTAGAAATGTAATGTCTAAATGTATCAGACAGCTTATAGGGGTGTGGGCACATCTGTAAATGACCCAGTGGAAACAGAACGGCTGAAACACTATTTCATGCTCAGTAATACCCTGACTTTCAGTTTGCTTTAGAGAAGAGCCCACAAAAACAGTCTGGACAGTCTTCTTCACTCATAAAATTTACAAATAGGAATTCAGGAGAAAGGAAACAATGAATTTGAGAACAAAATCCATGGTGGAAATCTTTTACAGCCAATTACTTGCAACATATTCATCATTGATAGAATGTGAAGACAGCAGGTGAGCTCGGCTCTTGCTACCCCCAAGGTGTCTTACACATGAGAACAATGAAAAAGGATACAACACAAACCTCTCTAAAAGCATCTATACATTTGCAAGATGCTTTTAGTATGCAGTGAAAAAAAATACAAACAGTAAACTTGTTGGGACACAACTGTGATCCTCTTAACACTGCTCACGCTTCAGGCAGCCGGGCACTCAGGAGTTCATGTTTTACATATAAAATCATGTAAAACAGTTTGGAGCCTTACAACATAGGAGAGAATCCACTTTTATCCATCTAGAACACGAGACAAACTTTCATGCCAATTCTTTAGCATCCAATCTAAAAACATTCCAGAGCACACATTTTCTTCAGGATGAGTGTACTGACAAGAGAAAGACCAACCTGCAGAACTTCCTCTATGATGCCAGACAGTAAAAAATAAACCTTTTATAGAGAAATCCTAAATAAAAATACTATTCAATAAAAGGGCACAAAAGATCTGAAGTCGTTCTGACAGTTTTTTCAAAAAGCACCAACACAACACTAGACTCAGCAAGGAGCAGGTCAGCCTCTGCCACTGACCCAGACAGTAAATAACTTCTCTACTCTTTCATGGAATTGCACACACAATCACTGGCAAGGCATTGAAAATGCTAATCACAAAAAAAAAAAAAAGAAGAAAACAACCACCAAAATTCACACAAGTACAGGAAAACCTAGAAGAAAACTACACTGACATACTAAAAAAACCAACCTAATCTTCATCTGTCAAATATTTAGTATATAACAAGTATACACACTTTTTAATTTAAACAATACACAATTAATTTACTCTCTTACTTTTGTACAGCAAGTTCAGTATCAAACGTAAGGGTAGTTCCAGTGTTGACCAAAAATACATATAGCTTCATGATGATTTCTTTAGGTCTCTGAAGTTTATAACTTCCACTGCTAAAATCATTTAGAAACTGAAACAAAAAATTCAGGCATTAGTTTCACAGGAATTATGAAAAAGACAGACACATGCTTTTGAAAACACACTTGCAGATATACAGTGGGTGAACACATCAGTGCTCACATTCCACAGTTCTTTATTCATTACCAAAGACAGAGATGTTCCTCAGAAACACGGGCAAGGTAAGTCTCTGCATATATAGACAGCTAGGAGAACACGTGAGAATATATACTGAGAAGTATAAAAGAAAAAAATAAGAAAATGAGACTTCCAATTGCAGAAGTCATCATCCCAGATCATTACCTGGCTTTTCTCAAATATGAAATACCTTTTTAAAGCCCCAGATAGTAATTTCCAGACATCTTTTCTAAATTTTACAAACAGTAGCACAATCTATTAATTCCTCACCTTACAGCCACTAAGTCTATCTGCTCACTACTATCCCTGTCCATACTTTTACACTCAGAAATTGAATCATTGGCAAGAAAAAAAAAAAAAAAAAGGAAAGAAAAAAGGCAAAATTCCTTCTTGTATTTCTCTGCAATAGCAATAGCTTAAAAAAATATTTTCTTCTGTTACCAGCATTAGCTAAATCAGTAGCTACTTTCTTTGTTACTGATAGCAAATATGAAGTATTCAAGCAAGAACATGCAGGTCAACACACATTTTCAGTCCTGTGCGTTACAAGAACATGAATGGGTGACTCTGCACATGTTTTTCCAGTGTACGTGACAGATGAAAAACATTAACCTGCCTCATAAAACACTGAGACTTAATTTGAGATTTTATCACTTAAGTACTGCATACTTCTGAGCCTTTTGTACTCTTCTCCTCCTTAGGAGCTAGGAAGCTTATGAGTAATTTCCACCACACTACCAAAGCTGCTGCAGAAATGCAACTAGCACTGCAGTCACTAGTGACCTGAATTTTTTATGTGGAAGGAATTATGAAAAGTTAAGCTGCAAGTTTCAGCCACTAAGCAATACTCTTATATCATTGTAAAAATGACTTTTTTGATTAAATTACTACATCGGTAATATAAGTTGTCCCTCTTTATTTGAAATATTAATAAGACACACATACAGGATCTACACAGCTAATCATGTGACTCAAAAATTAGTCTGAATTTGCATTTATGTCTTTGCCTACACATAGAAAAATCCACAAACCACAAAGAAAAATAACAAACATGCCATTAATATGAGGAGGGGAGAGAGGTTTTATCAGAATATTTATTCCAGAAAGTCATAAGAGTTTTCTTATAAGAGAGCAGCTATCTTCACACTTTTCAAGCATTCATTATAGTCCTAGTTAAATCACGCATTTTCATAACAAGGCTTCAGAAACAGAACCACATCAAATAAAAAAAGGACCAGTTAAATAATTTGATCTGAAGAGAGTTTTGTTGTCCTTACACCTGAACTCTACCCTCACTGTACCCAGTGGCACCAGCTTCATTTTTTATCAGAAAAAGAATATACTCTATAAACTAAGTTATTAGATAGGTAAAAACTGCTGAACACCAAGAACAAGCCAGAAGTTCCCTATTTTATTAATAAATACTCTCTTTTCCATCTAAGCATAGTAAAAGGCTTGTATAGTATCTAGTTTTCACAGAACATTACTACCCAAGCTAAAGCGACACTTAAGAGAGAATGCGCCCAACACATACATATAGTGAAATTTTAATCAAGCATTCACCCATCCATACCCTAACACTAAACCTAACTAAAACACAGAAAGATCAAACATTATTAGGATCAACAATATTTATGACACCATCTGCCATACATCAGGAGTCTCCAACTTTTTAACTTCAGGCAAAGAAAGAATTACCTTCAAGCACTATACAGAGCTACCGCCTTCTTCAAATTCAAGAGGAGAGTAACTGTGCACATTCGCTTTACTTGATTTTTGGCAACAGAGTAGCATGGCTGCTCAGAGCCAGAGAAAATCTGCAAAGAAAAGATACAGAATGCAATTATTAGTAAAAAATTATTGTTAAAATGTCATGATTTTATGGTCATAATTGCATCTAATACAGAAATCAGTGTATGTTAATGCCAGAAGAATATTTATATGATAGCTGTTTGGGGTTTTGTTAATTAATAATGCTATCCAGTCACAAGTCTGCCCAGAACTGCTATACGTCTGAATACTTCTGCTCAGCATTTTTGTTTAAAATAACTGCTAATCATACTTTTGAGTGTTTACAAGGAGAGAAATTTAGTTCACTATAAAGAAATGCTTGCTTTTCCATTAACTGAAATTACTTTTCAGAACTGGTGTAGAATGCTGACATAGTGATGATGAGAGCAATAAAGAAAGTCTTAACAATTTATCTAAGAAAATCCAGCATGAAAAGGTATACATGCTACTGCTGCTGAATGAAGAGTCTTATCCAGCAGCTGTCTCCCACAGATTCCTTCAGGAATCAGCATCATCTTCCTTACCTGAAACAAGGTAACCTATTTTGCTAAGTCATTCACCTACTTTCAAAACACGTGTTAGATTAATTTATTCTATGTCTTTTTAATAAACTGAAGATTCCCAGCTGCTTGTCTCTGTATCTTTGCCAGGGGCTTCCTCTCCCAGAACTGCTTTTTAAACTACAATGGAAACTACAACCAAAATGAGTCATATCAGCAAAGGTGACCTTTTTAGGCGACCCTAGTTCATTTTAACTGTCTTCAGCTAAGTAGCAGTGCCAAAGGAGAAGGAGCCTTGGCAAAGAACATGTTGATGAGCTGTTGGGCTCAGGGCATTGAAGCAAGTGCACAAACTCCAAACTGCAAACAAACATTATTTCTATCATGTTAATGCCCTAGCAAGCTTCTGAGAAGATGATCAGGCACTATAAAGGGTGATAATCCATTACTAAAAATAGGCTTGCTGAAGCCTGAAAACCATTAGAACATGTAAACCATTTTATACAACCTATGGTACTACAGACAAATCAAAAACACTCCATTCCATATTTGAAAACCTTATAATAAAGGAAAAAATCATTTTATGGTCATGGAACAGAAGAATTATCTTTCTCCCTTTTGTCCACTCCCTCTTCACTCCCATGCAAAATGCACACTGACATTTTATTGGAAGCAAAGGTACAATAAAAGGGAAATAAACTATGTGTTTAAGTGCTACCACTAGAAAAATTGTAATTGAAGTGTCCTCCTCCAGTTTAGCTATCAGCAGGCAGTTGTACTTGAGCAAAACGAATTTACGAATACTTGCTTTAGATCTAAGTAATGCACATTAACATGAAACTACTGAAACACTTCTGCCACAAACTAGGAACACAACACAACCTCTGGTCTTGTACTTCCTTTGCAGCTATTAAGAAGACAAAAAACAAGTGCTGCTTCTTCCACTCAACATTTCATCAAACAATGTTGGGGGAAAAGAACTACACTAACACAGGCGGGACAAATTTGTATTAGATTACTCTTTGGAAAAAAAAAAAGAAAGTAGAATTCACAGAATTCACCCACTCTCATGGTTGTTATAAACTTCATTGAACACTTTCAGGAAAAGAGGAATCATGTAAAGCAAGGTTCCAGAGAATACATGCCTTTAACAACAGCCTCTCCTTCAGATTCACTCATGTCCACCAAGGACATGCTGCAGCCCTCCCTCCCTTCAGCAGGAACTATGTCAAATGTCTCTCTCCAGCTGTCTGTCTCCACCACACTGGAAGAAACTTAATTTTGAGAGCTCTCCCTAGTCTTACATCTCTGGACAACATCTGCCTGACTGTGTTCAAAGTGAAAGATAAGTTACAGAGGGTATGCATTAAAACCTACCACAGTTGCCTAAGTTTCTTTTCTTTCAAAGGTCAGGGTTTTGCAGACTGTTACAGGCAAGGTCAGCTACATATCATGAATCAGCCTTTAAGTTTGTTCCCAATATTCCAGAATATTGTTATCATCCAGCAGAAACACAAATTCTTAAAGCAATCTTGGAATGAAAGTCACACCATCAAGCTTCAACAGAATATATCCAAACACATTTTATTCTTCTTCTGTTTTTATTACCACAACAGGCCATTGGAAGAATTTCAGGCTTTACTTATTTATTTTTAGCTTTAAACTTTTATGGAGTGTTACAAGTTTCAAGTTTTTTAGCGTTACATTGCTGGAATTATTTTAATTCATTTTAGAAGAGGTTGAACAATTACACAATTTGACAGCTACTGAAAACAGAGCTGCTACCCATGTAATCAAACAAAACCACAAATGACTAGTCCACCCAGATTGTTTAAACTGTGTAACTTGCAGCGCTAGATCCATGCTATCATATAAACTAGATCCTTCATATTATGGGATAGAAGTCTGTATGACCAACTGCCATGAATTATCAATAATATAATTTTAAAAAATAGCTGAACATTTGAAATTTTCTGTAACAGCTGCCAGAGCAAACAGCATATGTTAGGCATAAATATAAGAAAATAAATGAGATTATAAAAACATAAGAATGGCACAAATTTCCACAATTAATTGATAATATGTATATTGTCACATTAGCTAATAAAACACCAAAACCAGCTATGAATACATTGTGCTGGTTGTAATACATATTTCACCGCTCTACACTGTATTTACATTGCAATGCAATTACTGCAATCTTTTTCTATATAATATAAACTCTTCAACAACCGACTACTTCTGAAGTCAGCGCTGATCAATACTTTCAACACATGTTTACAAGTATTGAGATGTATCTCAGTTCAGAACATGCTCATTCTTACATCTGTAAAAGGAAACTAATGTCTATTTAGGGACCCTTCCTTTTTGCCATTCCAGCACAGGCATCACAGGTTTCACAGCACTCCACAAATAATCCTGTGGCTACATTAATCATCCATTTCTGCCTTTAAGTGCAAAATCCCTGCTCCTAATTACCTAATGCTAACTGTTCCATTGTTTCATGGTACAATTCTTTCCAACTTCAAAAACTCGAACACTGAATCATGGCATTCAGAGTAGGACAAAGAAATCAACATTTATGCTGTTTGGGTTTAATGGGACATTAATCAACTTCACTTTAGTCATTAAGTTCCCTCTGTATTATCTTAATTGCTCACACTCATGCTTCTGACATTTGATTTCCCATACTTCCTTTATAATCTGGATTACAAACTAAACTTGAGCAAACAAAGATACTGATAAATTTTTCTTTAACACCATAGAATTTAAACTGAACCATGCCAAAGTAATGGCTTTCCTTTAAACCCAGTGATGTAAAATTCCATCCACAACAGCAACACACAAACAGTATAAGGTACCTTGCTTTTTATACCCAGGGAAAAACAGGGAAGTGCTGCTCCACACCTGTATGCTAAGTGTGATACTTACCAATGTTTCATCCGTCAGGTCAGACAGAACCAAGAGGCCCAAACTCTTTTCACCCTGTGTATATCTCCAGGTCAAAAAAGTCTCAAAGCAGACAGAACTAGCTAAACTAACTGATCAAGGCAAGTCTGTTCACACAGTGCCTGCGTTTCCACACTGCTATTAGACATTCACGTAGCTCTGTGGGATCACCATCTGTGTGCTGCTGATAAAGTTTCACTTCCCTTCCTGCAGAAGCACTGAGGCTACACTACAGGTAACAATGTCTCGAATATGAGTCATAAACCTTACCCCAAATTACCACGGTCAGGAGTCTCACAGGACACCACCACAGAATTTCTGGCTGTCAAAAGGGCAATTCATCTGAGGCAAAGGCTGACAAGCCTATGACATGCTTAAAAAGACTCAAGTGCTATTCCTCATTCAGTGGATATCTTATCTGGGTAACATCTCCCCTCAAGGCCAATATACCTTTATTACCTCTCAGGATGGAGTCAACTGTGGAGCGCATTAGCATGTTATTAAATTGTGCTTCATTTCCATACCGCAAATCTTAAGGTTTGCCTTTGAGACGCTGCAGTTCCTGTGATTTTACCTTTCAGAGCAGGATTTCCTGCTTCACCTCAACTTAGGCAACTCTGTAATAGGCAAAGGTGCAAGACCAGTGCAGAATATTCCCTACAATTCATTTTGTTTTCTTCTATAAACCTGCCTTCTACCTCCACTTTGTTTTTTTTCAAGTGCCCTTCTCAAAAAACGCTCTCTTGCTCCAACTTGCAGACCCCAGAAGCTGAGTATTTCATAGCACATAAATAAAAAGGAAAATGAAAATAGAAACTGAAGCTGAATTTAATGCAACTAACATTTCTTCATGTTAGTTGTAAGATCCTCTCTAAAAGCAGGCTTCAAGAAGCTTTCTGCAATAGTGCAACCAATGCATCTAACCAGAAATACCTTTATTTTGCAGAACATTACTACCACCACCAACAGAAGAACAGAAAGAATGACTTCATTGTGAGGCATACATTCTTTAGTAATGCTTTATGCAACAGAAATGGCTATATTTCTAAAACACAGTGCAAATGCATACCATTTTCTGGACAGCCAACTGTTAAAAGGAAATATGCTTTAAAAGGCACTTCAAAAACTTAAAAGAAAAACTAAAAAATAACAATAAAAAAAACTTCTAAGCTGTGTGATGAGTAAGTAGAAGGGCTCCTCCTGACCCAGTTGCATAGAATAATTTGATTCCCCTACTCCTGCAAAATAAATTTAATGAGAATACCATATTTAATCACCGAGATAGATATTACTGTAGGTGGAGATCCTATCTGCCATTACCACCTTATATCAAAGCCTATAAACCTCATGTTCAAGCCACACTGTAGTCTTAAAGAAAGGCTGTCAATCCCTGACATCTGTAAGGTGCCATCTGGAGCTCTATTTATACTGTGTTGAGATGTGCATCAGGCACAGAGGCGGTTACTTAATTACAGCATCTCCAACAGTCACTGTGTTCTTAACAGCTCTCAAACCCGGCTGCTGGTCAGCAAAGCAAGTCTTTTCCACTCAGCCCAAGAGCCAAGCTGCAGAGCAACCAGGACACATTCCTAAGCTCCTACTCCCCCATTCACTAAAGAGGAATTTCAAAAGTCAGTAATTCAGTATTTCATAGTCTAAAGAGGCTTCTTCCCCCCTTCCCCTCCTTTAAGATGAATCATTTTATGTAATATTAACCTAATATTTCAGTTACATACAGCCATCATATTCAGAATTGCTCCTACAACTCTGAATTCAGAAGCTCCTCATTCAGATAAGTAGGTGCTGCAATGCCTTCAGAGATCCTCAACAACATCAAGGGTGAAAGAGCAGATCAAAAAGCAAATGCATCTGGGCAGGCAAGAAAACACTGTGCATTAAAGAGTAGCTTTGAAATTGGTGTGGCCCAAAACAATGCAGCTTCTCACAAGTTCAGACAAAATTCACTGTGAATTCTAGGAACGCAACAGTTTCAAACATGTTCATGAGACAACAAGCACATTATCAGGCACTGTGTCATGATTCCATACGGATGTGATTATAAAGCTTCACATCTGATGGCTAGCATCTATTTAGATTGCTGTTTTCACTGATTTGAAGAGCTGCCAAAACACAATCCATATAACAGATCAAACAAAAGTTCTCTTCTTCCAACAGTAAATATGATTTTACCACATTTTCCAAAACCCCATATCTCTTATATGATAGAAAGTAAAGCTTCTGTGCCTCAGTTAACAGGTACAAGTCAGAAAACAAACCTAGGATTTCTGAAAATCTAACTGCTAGGAAACAGCCCACAGCCTGTAGAAGTATCCCTTTTTTCTTTCATTTTTTTGTTTTTAATTGATGGAAACAAGTCTTTCCACAGCTGTCTGCACCTTAGTTTTTGACAAAGTTAACTGAAGGTTTTGTCAGATATTTCTTGTTTTAATGCATAATTTTGCCATTTCAAAACATTTCTGGAGTACAAGCCTCCCTTGAATTACAGAGATTAATACATTCTCTTTGCAAAGATTGGTGCTCTCAGGTACATGGAGCTTCAGGCGGTTTTACTCAAGTTACTGACTGACTCCCTACTAGTGGGAAGTCTCTTCCTATAGGCACATACTCTTTAAAATAATTAGCACATAAAATCTTCCCGTGTTTGCAAACAATTCTGCAAGAAACAGGCAACAAAAAGTCCATTCTTCCTCATACCCAACTCAGACAAGTCAGCACCAACGCTTCTTCCACTAACGCTCTCTGATTAACCAAGTCCACAAACTCTGGTAACAGAAAGTGCACCAGACTTACTAATCCCTTTCCTCAGCCAGTTCTTCTTCTGCTTCTTTCCCTGCACCAATTTTCAGTGGTGCAACTATCCATATTTCTATGGAATAAACTGGATTATCTTGCTGTATTAAGTTAGAAACAGCATGGTTCCTCTGGATACTGACAGCTCAAACTGGTTCCATGATCTGGTTCACTACACATCTCCACAAACTGCTACACTTCAACTAAGGCTGGAAAGAGGCCAATGAATACAGAGGATACTCAACATCAGAGCCATCACTCAAGGAAACAAGTGGAAATTTTCAGAAGGCATCATTCACATTTCTAACTGGCCATGCCATCTTCAGTTACTAATAGATCATCTCTTAGAAATGGAAACTTAGCAAAAAAACCCAAACCAGTACCTTCTTAAAAAGCAGACTAAAATAACGTAAAAATTTGCAATTACTACAAATGCAACCAAGGACAGAGTTTCTCAAAATATAGTCTGGGAAGCCATTTCCCCTGTTCTTCCCTCTTCAGATACAACATCCTAATGCTCCAACTTTATTTTCTTTTATGTGAAAAAGAGAAAAATCTTGGCCAGAACTATTTAAAAGATGAAAACACAGACTGATTAAAAGGCATTTAGTCCACAGGAATGAAAACACTACAGATGGAAAAGAAAGTAAAAGATTGACAATAATGAAATGTAAGGCAAGTAAAGATCCTTGTGATTTAGTCTGACTGCCCACATAAAAGTCACAGGTTCTTCCTCAATTTCTATTCATAAGCAATCAGATTTTCAAACACCATTAAAGTTTTCTAGTAATAAGGAAATCCACTACTGCCTTGGTAAACTGTTCAGTTGATTTGCAACTTCCAAACTTGTTTCAAATTTTTCTTATGCTATACTAATTATAAAATTAGTATTTGAACTTCCATGATCTAAAGATGGAATTTATCAAATTTCTCTTTTTAAAGTTACTTAAAATTCACATGTCATCTACCAACCTCCTCCTATTTATCAACATTCTTTTATTTTCAGTGCTATCTGAAACAGGTAAGTAAATGACCATCAGCAAGATGCAGAGTTGATATAACCCCCAGTCTCCCTAGGAATACATATTCAGAAATGTCTAGATTCTTCTCAGATCAGTTTAATACTCTTTTTGGATATCACATATTTACAAATCACCTTTGGATCTCCATTGGCATCTATTCGAAAGAAGATAACAGCAGTGTGCTGAGAAATCAGAAAAGCGGCAGGATTGTTTGAAGAATATTAAATTGTCTCTAATCTCAAAAAGGTGTTCTAATTTTCATCTGCCCTGCTTTATCTTTCTGGAATATAAATCTTTGGTAGTTTACAACAGCTAACAATGTGCACCAATAAATTCTTTTATGCAGTATTACCAACTAAAGAACTATACAACCACCAAAGAAACTCCATGAAAACCAAAGAAAAACACAACTTACAACAACTGAGGTATTACAACTATACTCCTGGCTTATTGAACCTTGGATGTGCTGTTTAGAGGCATAATATGCATGTGAAAATGTTGTTACAATACATTTGCTTTTGGAAATTTATAGGTATTTTACCACCAAGCCTTTCATATAAAAAGGCTTAAACATTACCCCTCCCCCGCTTCATTCAGACAGAACTGAGAATTTTGAGTCATATTTTCAAATCATTCACAGGGTGAGAATCAAGTCTCTTTCAATCAGTAGACAACATGGGTACTTGTAAAGAACATTTTTAAATGGAGAAGTCAGCTTGCATTTACTAGTAGAACACTTACAACATAGCATAAGCACAATGTATTAGAATAGAGCTGCTAGTCCTGTTACACAATATATTCTTACATAAGAATCTTCACTTCATCTGAATTTAATAAAAATACACACCGTGGAGGATAGAAGAAAACCTATATAAATAAAAGCACCATTTTGTCAGTATGAACTGTTTATTCTAAGCCAACTCCAATAAATAAGGGTCAAATCTTCACACTTTTGACACACCAGCACAGCTACTTGGCATCAACAAACTCAAAATAAAGTTTGAGATAAACCACTGACATTGAAAGTCCCTGCAATATCAGGAAAAAAACCACCATTCAAATAATAAAGAGCAAAAAATACTGCAGCTATATCTACAACACAAAACAGCATAACATGTTCAATCAGAAAAGAAAAAAAGGCAGATATGTCATTTAAAAGAGAAACTGAACACTAAATCAAAATAGAATTTGGGAATTTAGAAACAGCTACCTCAAACACTCAAAAATCACACCTCAGCAAAGTGCAACTCTTACAGAATTTATATTTTAGCTTTGCTAAGGGTGGCATGATTTTTTGAATCCGTGATGTAAACATAATTTCAAAACTTTGCCTATAATTAGTTCTTCAATAGTGCACTCTACCTCTAAAACACATACTGTTTTCAATCTGTTCAAAATGCAAACAGCATACTGGCCTGTCAAACACATCTTCAAGAAAAATAATGAAGACTGATGTATCATACAGATACTAGTTCTACCTAATCCCTCCAAATAAAAGCAACATGTAATTCAAATACTGAACACAATTTCACTATCACCACCACAGCTTCCCTACTCTCCTGAAAAAGCAAAAATACTGCTTCAAAAGAAAGTCTTAAGAAGCAAGAAAACATGAGCTATTTTATAAAGAGAAAAGAAAATCATGTTCTGCAGTCAGTTAAAAACCCATTAGAACATTACTTAGGTAGAGCTGCTCTCAAATAGTCACACACCATTCTTCTCATTGATCCTATAGCATTACACAGCAAGACAGATGCAGGACATTTGGAACCCAACCAGTCAACAAAGCAGTTTTACATCAACCTTTCCAACAACAAGTAATCAACACAGGTCAGGAAGAAATTCATACAGCACTCAAACAAGCCTTTTTTTTGTACTTACTCATGGAAAACAGGCTACCACATTCTACCACAGCTTATTTTCTAGATGCACAAACTACTAGAGCTTTATATATAGTACATAGTAATCGTTTCACCTTGATGCGATAAAGACAGCAGGCCCAGCTACAAAATCTGTTTCCAAAAGAAACTGTCAACATCTTGGATGGACATAAAAAGCTACACTGAGCTGGTAGTTCAAACTCAGAACCCTGCTGAACCATGGACCGTAAACCTCAACAACAAAAGGAAAATACACACCTGGAGATGGACAGAAGACAAGCAAGTATTGCCCTGACAGCCCCAGTGTTTCTCCTGACCAGCCTCGTCTCAATACGAATGCAAACGTGGTATCAATAAGTTTGTTTTGATATTTCTATTGACAATTTCCAATAACTAGTATTGAAATATTAGTCATGCATTATTAGCAATATAGTTATGCTTGAATCCTATTAGAAAACACAAAGTATATCCACTTCCAACCCTGCTTACAAATAGAAAGGATAGAAAGAGCTGATACATGGCTATGATGTCTTCCAACTTGCCTTTCAACTGAACTACATTAAAAAATCTAAAATCTAAATTAAAACTAAATAAAGAGTGGATCTGCACTATGAATTAACTCATAAATAGACAAGTGACTTTCTCAGTAACCACAGAATGTTAATTAGCTCACAAAAATAATTGCTAGCAATTTCTTTATCACCATTAATCGTGCTGTAGGCTTTTATAGCACGCAATTCATGTGAGATCTTTCAACTTCTACACCAAAATCATTAGTCTGGCAAATCAGCTAGAAAACAGACACTCTGTAATTCTTGCAATTGGATTAGTAATTTACATATTAATGATTTTTTTTTTTTGCCTGTTTGGTATCAGTGCCTTCAATCACATCCTGCAGTATAATACAATATTATTATGTAAGCTGACATCTTGTAATCAAGTGTTTGCTACTCGGTAATACTGATTAACAACTTTGCATCAGAATGCTAACTATTAATAGGCTCCTTGAAAGTAGTAAGGTACTATTTTTTTTGTCCCCTCCTCATCTTCAGAAACTGTTCATGTAATGTCATTGAGCTGTGGATCAAAAATCAGGAGCACAACTTTCTTGAGCAATATTGCAAATGCAGAAGGAAACACATGACTGCTTGGGCACTATCCAAATGACTGAAGTGGCTCCTGTGACAACTGGGTACGCACACTACAGTTTTTCATTTTAACTTCTTGTTTTCACTTTACCTCAACATGCTAACGAACCCATCCTGAGCAATATAAGTCTCAAGATCCTTACACCACTCTAAGCTAGTCTTTCACAGAAAGTAACTGCTAGCTTAAAAGCAAATAAAGACTTAAGGACACACTGATAACGTACAGAAAAAAATCTTTCCAGTGATCCCACTGTAACTGCCACTCTCTTATCAAAAACAACAAATCAACATGCGCTACTCCCTTATCCCCAACATACACTCTGTCCCCTATTTAACCAAAATAACTGAAGTTCAGTCTAGAAATTATGTTTGCCACCTTAGTTTCTGCAAGGCTATGTAACAGCTGTGTTCAGACAACATGCAGGGACACATCGTTTTTCAAATAGACACCACAAAAGACCTCAAAATAACCCTTGCCCTCTTCTCCAGTCAGAGCACAAGTCTGCTGCACACACTTCTAATTATAAATATAGTAACCTGACATAGGGAGAGAGACAGCCCCTTGAACACGATCTCAGAAACTACTAACCCAAATCTGTGCTGAGCACAAGTCTAGCACAACACTATTAAGGGTAAGATAGATTGCTATTTTACAATCTACAAAACGCACAGCTACTTGTACAAAGTGGACAACAATAATGTACTTCCAAAGCACAGTTATGTCTACCTTGCATTAATCCACTATCCCAAAAGATCCCGTTTGTATTTCCAGCTCTAACACTGGCGCAGCTCTGAAGTCCCTTACCATGTGTTCTTCAGCAAGTCATTTTCTTTACTACTCTCTACATAATAAAATAAAGCCATACTGAGCTTCAGGCAGCATTTAGAGTAAGTACAAATATATCTTCTGCACACTTTAAACTAAACTTACTGATATTCGAATACCTAAATTCTTTCTTGTTAATATTTGCTTCTCAGCACTAAAGTTTGTATTACACCATCAGAAAACAGTAAGGCCCTTTCTTCATGCGCTTCATCTTTTAAAAATTTCCCAAAGTACTACATACTAAATATTCTTAAAATTCACAACTTACATATACCATAATAGTGCACACTTTCATTATAAGTATTATTACAAGGTACTTCCATGAAGTACGGAGATGGACTTTTTAGAAGGGTATGTATGGGAGAAGACATGGGGCAATGGCTTTAAATTTAAAGAGGACAGCTTTAGATTGGATATAAGGAAGAAATTCCTTGCTGTGAGGATGGTGAGACACTAGAACCGGCTGCCCAGAAAAGCTGTGGATGTCCCATCCCTGGAAGTGTTCAGGGACAGGTTGGATGGGGTTTTGAGCAATCTGGTCTAGTGGAAGGTGTCCCTGCCCATGGCAGGGGAGATTGGAACTAGATGATCTTTAAGGCCCCTTCCAACTCAGGCCATTCTATAATTCTGATTCTATTTATAGTGTTATTCCTCACAGTACTTCTCAGCTGTATAAAATTCAACTGTATGAAACATGTTTTTCCATTCTTGTTATTTCTCCAGCATTGCTGAGGTATCTTTTACCATACAGTAAAACACACACCTCCAGAAGTGCTAAGTCCTTCCATAAGCCCAACAGCACAAACTACTTCTGACACACATATATGTGAACAGAAGGAAAAAAACCTGCAAACTTCAGCCTCCTCATTCTTTCCCATAAAGAAATAAAGGTGAAAGCTTAAAATATGAACCACAAGAAATTGCCCATGGCCAGGACATAGCATGTAATTACTTCAGACAAAAACAAATGACACAAGAGAAAAAAAGCTATGGTTATGTGAGGTCTAAACTAACATTTCTGGGTTTCTCAGGACCAGACGTGACTTTTTATTTCGTGACTAGATGACGTTCAGTAAGAAATATGAGCATTACAAAGATCAGCTCATTTAATTCTCCCAGCATTTATATTAGCATTTCTACCTCTGGATCACTGGCAGACAGTACTTTGGGGGTCAGTGAGAAAGAAGAGCGAGCACTGACCCACAGAACAGCCTGAAAGTCTACCAAAGAGCCGCAGGAAGAAACCGAAGGGAAAATTCATTACAAGACACATGCTTCCTCGGGAGCAAGACCAAGTAAACAACCGAGGGAGAGGCAGAACAACGTTTGTAAACACACAACGCTTCTGCACGGGGCTCGCCCGACCGCCGCCGACGGCGAGCACGGAGGCGCTGCCAGGCTGAGTCATTCCTTGTAGTAACTTCACCGCGAATCCCTCACCCCGGCAGCGAAGCCTTGGGCAGGCAGGGAGCACCCCGGCCCGCCCGGCGCTGCTCCCCTCTGAGGGCTGGCAGCCACCGCCCCCCCCCTCCCGCAGCAGCTGCGCTGGGGTCACCCCGCCGCCGCGGGACCGGCTCCAGGCACGGGATCCCGGTCCCACTCGACCCCCGCCCCGC